>JAHWXV010138113.1:0-15122 GCA_024586415.1 Phrixothrix hirtus
GAGAGAGAGAGAGAGAGAGAGAGAGAGAGAGAGAGAGAGAGAGAGAGAGAGAGAGAGGGAGAGCAAGAGAGATATAGGGAGCATATACGCCGCAACTGAAAATAAAGATAGAATTAGAAATTTTGTTCTTAATATTTGAATCTTAATCACATATGACATTCATTAATACGTGTGATCTTGTTTTTTCGTTTTGGATTGTATACATCTTTTTACTTTTCATGTCATTGTATTTTTGCCAAGTTACGCCGTCGTGAATGAAAGTTGTATAATGACCATTGTTTGGTTCCTCATCATATGGTCTATATGACACAAGTCTTGCGAAATTATATTATAGGTTACCAATATTTACAGTTCTTGGTATCGATTCTAAGTAGCATGCTTTAAGAGTTCTGACAGTTCGGTTGGGAGTTCTGAATAGTTCCTCCGATGCTCTAATGAAAATCCTAATGACTAACATCTTTAGAATCTATACTGAAAAAGTTACGAGTGCTTATTTGTATCGACTTTGTCATTTCAAAGTGTGAAATTTTTTTTTAAGAATTCTCTTGGGAGTTCTGAATAGCCCCTCCGATGGTCTATCGAAAATTATAATGACAAAAGTCTGTACAATCGAAAACCAAACAGTTACAGGTGATTATAGGTACTATTTTTGAAAATTCAAGTCTGATTTTTTTTATTTTCGTGAGCAGAACTCTATCTAAAACATATCAAGAACTCTGGAACTACTCAAAATCTATCCAGAACTCTAATAAAAAATTATAGTTTTCATAAATGAGGGGGGTTGCGTGAAGTTAGCCCTCCAGAATTTCAAAGTTCATTTCTATGTCTTTAATCGTCAGAACTATTTCTAGCACCTATCAGGAACTCTGGAACTATTGTAAATCTACACAGAACTCCACGAAAAATTAGATTTTTAGGAAAATGGGGGGCTAACTTCACACACACACCTTTTTATAGCATTTTTGGTACTAAAATTAAAGTTTATTTGATTAAATAAATTTTAAATAATTTTGCTGATCATAGTTAGATTTAGAAATGCTTCAAATTTTGAAACGTCTTCTTCTCAAGGAATGAAGTAAAATCGTAGGCTTTTATCCTTAAATCATTTTATTGACCCTTTCAGTTTCAACTTATTTTACGAACAATTGCTTATTCTGAACAATTAAGAGTTTCATAATTAATAAATGGAAATGTAAAAATACATTTATTAAATTCAATAAACTGAAGCACCTTCTTTAATTTAATAAAAAATAAGGGCTAATTCAAGTTATTGGTATTGTTCGTGGCATCGATTAAATACAGAACCCTCTTGACCTATATATTAAATAAAATCTCACCTTATGATACGTCTCTTTCTGCCAGAGTTTCACTTTTGGAATGACTTCGTTACACAAATTATCCTTAACTTTATTATGAACATCACAGCGTCTGTCAGCTTCGACGAGCACGCCTTTCCAAGCAGCTTCAGTCGTCCCATATTCCGGTCCCTTTTCTATAAGATCGTTCCATTTCTTAGACCATGCTTTTAAACTTTTAGCGTATCCCTTTTCTATTTCCGCCCTTTCGTTGACGAGAGTTATAAGATCGCCGCATAATTTATAGCCATCTTCGATACGTTTCGTAGTTTTCTTATAATTTCCTGGTTCCCAAAACGAGTCACTCGTCGGGATGAGCATATTATCATCGCTATGGTGCGACATTGTCGCGTGAATTTGCGGTCACCTAAAAATAAAAAGAAACAATTTAAAAAAACTATTTTGGTAATTTAGGAGGTATTAAATTAAAAGCGTGTTTCACTCCTACATTTTTACCGATAAATAAAAACAGGTTGTGTGAGTAATTTATCTTATCAAGGCAATGACCAGTTTAACAAATAGAAATAGTTCAAATAGTTTAATAGTTGTTCAATTATCAAAATAAGATATTTTACCTATACTGGCAGAAATTTTAGTAAACCATTTTTATATTAGTACTTATTATATAACTTGGTCTTATTTAAAATTAGATTTATCTTTTAGAATTGCAGCCTTTCATATTTAAATGCTAATGGAAACCGATTAATTTTTATTTTCTTGTATATTTTATATACCAATATTTATAAATCTGACGTAAAACGATCATAAAGACAATCCATGAGTAAGAAAAGGATGGACTGTGTTTTACTGTAGCAAGAAAGTGATGCGTGAATATTTGCTATGATATATTTTCGGCGCAAAAGATTATTAACATCATCTTCCTTTTACAAGTTATAAACTCATATGCAAATCGTTTTATTTTAACCTACAACCATATAGGGTGTCCCAAAAATACGTAACATTGCGCAAACTGTGGGTACCTTATGACTTGTGGACCACAATTTTCTTATAATTTTTTTTCAAAACGATTTTTAAATTTTGAAAATTCAAATAATATAGTTTGCTCTGAATACGATCCTGTCTACCAACTAAATGGAATCATGAATGGAACGATAATAAACACGTACTGCTGGAACTTGATATTCATATAAAAACGCCAATATGTTTAAAAATTAAATATTAAAGTGGAATAACCGACTTAAAATTGTTTTGTTATTTGAAAGTAATATAGGACGTGCTTGTAGTAATCTGACCTATAAAAGTTCTTTGACCTTGTCCAATTTCTTTCAAACAAAACAATTTTAAGTCGAATGTTCCACTAATATATTTAATTTTTAAACATATTGATTGCTTGCTACCAAAATTATTTGTTAAAAACACAAGATCCTGAATTATTTTATCTTACATGTCAGATATGATATTAATACAATGAATTTTGTTTTAAAATTTGTAACGTGTTCAATTGAGGTATTCTAATATAAAATAACCGATTCTTTTTACGCCTACTAGTAACAATATTATTCCCTAAAAAATTACTATTGTAAACAAAAAGAACAACTAAAAAATACAACACTTATTTATTTATTTTGCTTTACAAAAATGATTTTTAAATTTTTCCCTTACCTGTTAAATTCGTGTACCACACATTGAAAAATACTGTTCTAAAATATGTTAGGTTAAACAACATAAAATTATTCTGGAATAAATATTTTCAGAAACAAGATATACCATGAGTGATACACATCAAGGACAACGATATTACTATCCGCCACGGCGCGCACGCCAGGGTTGGACTGAATAATATAATTGTTAATATTGCGAAAACTATACATTTTTGAAAAAAAATTATAATATGCAAATTTTGTTCTGCAGGTCATAAGATGGTCATTTATTTTTGGGACACCCCGTAGATATCTACTTACGTCAAGTTATTTCAATACCTTTGCTATTAATGTTTTACAACGTTAACATAAAAAGTATATGATTATTAATTTACTACTGTTTAACAGTATAAAATAGGATAGAAAAAATAACAATGAAGGCAATAATTTATTAACATAATGGTTCAAATTGTAGCATAACACAAATTAAAATCTCGTGACAATGTAATCCACGCTTCATTGAATTTTTCAACTGCTAAAAGTTTTATTTTTATACAAATTATATTATAGAATTAATATTCTATACAGGGTGTTTCATATATGACATTCCTTTTAAGAGCTGTAATACAGACACTCCAATGAATACAAAAAATGCCATTTTTTCTAATTATGCACAACAAGCCGCCCATGGTTGCATTCAGACTAAAACTGTTAAATCATTAATAAAATTATAACTGACCTACCTAACAGCATCAATTTACAGTAACATAGACCTTTGCAGCTGTAGCATGCACATTGAGATTTGTTTACTGTAATAAATAACACAATTGAAAGAATTTAGAAATAATGTATACAATCTTTTTAACAATTTTGAAGAAGTTATTTATTAATAAGTAATAATAATAAAAATAGAGTTTAGTGATGCATCGTTCTAAGAAAATATGTTTATTAAATGTAAAGACAGCTTAAACAATTATTTATTGACATTCTTTAATTTAACACCTAAAAATAGATTTTCATTTCTGAAATTGCATCACAACATCTTACACTTAAAATAAAAATACTTTAAACACTTTGACACGTTTTAGATTTTTCTAGTTGCCCAATTCGACTTAGAACAATCAAACATTGTTTTATACACTGTTTCAAAAGCAATTTTAAGAAAGTGATATTAGAGAAATATTGTAATAGTTGATATCTTTAAAACAATCTTGTTGATCAGACTTAATGTAATTAACTTAGTTTTAAAACTTTCAAAACAGTTTTCCCTGCCATTTTCTTCGGATACATAATTAATTACCTAAATGGCTAATTAGATTGCCTTAAACATTTCAGTTACATTATTACAAATTCCTTTAGCATCATTTTTGTGAAATTGCCTTCGAAACTACATATAATTAAAAATGTTAAAAGTATGTTAATTCGCTTACAGATTTATTCCTCTTAATCTATTTAATAATTTTAATAATTGAATAATACCTCTGTAAGTATTTCATTATTATAGACTTGTGCACAATTTTATTAACATAAAAGCACCAATCAGTTAAACACGGTGTAGATGGGCACAATTTGAGACTTTGTTTTTATTATTAAAACACTGGCTGGACAACGAAACGCATTCTAGTAACTGACGTAAATTGGCATAATTTCGTTTATCAAGATATCGGTCACTGACATTTAAAAAGGTGTATCCTTTTACAGTCTCGTTTTTATGTGTTTGCTTCAAAAGTTAAAATAAACACGTATAATTCTGCTGCTCTACTACGGAAGTGTTTATTTAATAAGAAACACTCGATAATATTTGTATATTTGAAAGCATGTGCATAGTCGACTCGTCATTATTAAAAAAATTTTTAGTATTCGTATTTCTTTTAATTTTACGCTTATTGGGGCGTCCATAGGGCCAGCTTTCATCCCTTAAAAGGAATGTCATAATATCTGAAATACCCTGTATAATAATTAAATTGTCACTGAAAATTCCAATATCATTAAAATTTTCAGTTTTAGAAAATTCTTTGACAAAATTAAATTCAAGTGCTCAATTTAAACAATCACACAACACAATTTCGGGAAGTTACAAATCAGCACTGCAAATTTTAATTCTTAAATATCAAAGCAAACAACCCGAACAATTAAAAATTAGTTATTGAAATTCCAAATGACAGTGATATTCACTACATGCAATTCAAACAATTAAAACCTTAACAGTATTACATTTCATAGTTTAAACAATAATTAAAGAATAACAATACAAAATTAACATTTGGACACACTTTCGTAAAACCTCTTTATTGAAAATCCCAACAGTTAGAATATCAAAACAGCACGATTCCGAAAAATTAAAAACTCCAGTCATTAATGATCCCAATTTCATATAATTAAATTTCCAAAACTCCTTACATACTAAACTTGAATATTTAAAGTCTGACACAATATCATTACTAAAACTTAATAAAATAGCGTCATTTAAACTTTAAAGAATAACATCCCGTCATTGAAATTCCATCCAATCAATCACCTAAATTTCAGTTAATTTACAATATAACAAATTTAAATTTCACCCAAATTAGATAAGCGCGATATATAAAATCTCTTAGCACATCAAAAAGTTCATACAAAGCAACACAAACCATACAACCACGAAAAATTAAAATTCAGTCATTGACACCCCCCAAAAATCGTCCAATCCCATTTCAAAATTAAAACCTCAATATTACAATAACATACTGCCATTAAAATTCCCAATGGTACTGCAAATAAGGCCTTCACTTATTTTAGCTAATGTTTCAATATAATTGGAATATACAGAGCTACATGTGCTACAATTGATAAAAGTAAAATGAGATTGCTATATTGCGCATTTATTTTTCCTTTTCAGGTCTATGGAGGAATATTGGGAGTTCAATGACATCTGCATTAGTTCTATATAACACCATTAAAATACAAACTACTCCAACTGCGTAACTACCATAGTTCGCGAAGTGGTTCATACCAATTGCAAAGTGTGACACAGATACAACGTGAGGCACATTCACATTGAAGCATTACAAGATGACGAAACTTACCGTTGTAGAGCGTAAAAATCGCGTTTAAGAAGCCAAGATTTTAGAGTACTTGAAAAGAGAATTCGATGTATGTTACACCTCTTGTCAACGCATAGTGCGACAATATTTACATGCGTATCCATATCGTATGCAGCATACTGGCGTGTGGAAAAACTGGAGGAAAATTAAAGTGACAAGGCAACGTTTCTGTGACCAACAGACTTTTTCGTTTAGGGTTACGTTAAGAACATTGTTTATGCGAAAGGTTCAAGAAACATTAAGGATTCAACAGTTTCAGGAATTCCACGTCGACAGACATCTCGTCACTGAAAATCACAATATTGTACCTAGAAAATCAATTTTATACAATTTAGAAAACTTAGAATTCCGAAAAAGTCGATGTTCAAAATTTAAAAAGAAATAATTTTCAGTTTGGCTGCTAAAAATCCCAATACATTAAAAATATCGTATGAGTACTGTGCAAACAGCTATAACTGTGTTTTAACGTAATTTTCATGATGCAAATTTTAGTTTAAAATACTTCAGTTAAAATATTGAATAAATTTTATAACGCTTATTTGTAACATTACTAATAGTCTGTGTTTTTAATTAAATGTTGCAACTACAAGACGCCATTGGATATTTATTTTTTTTATATTATTTCGTTTAAAATTCTGCATTGGACAGACGATACGCATTGCAGGCAATGGATACGTTCATCCGGTCGATGCGGAACTGTGGATGTCTACCTTAAGAAATCTATTTCATTAGTATTATCTTTTTATAAGAATTAGTCATATATTTTTAATTGGATTTGAAATTAGTAATTTTGAAGTATTTCATTTATTAGAAATTTCAAGTTTTAATTGACTCGACGTTCTAAATTTATGATCGATGTGAGCGTCAGTTGACGTGTTGTGGAACGTGAGATGATGAATTTCTTCGCTAACATACTGTAATGGAGGGTATCGTGGTAGCGTCTCTCTGTTTTAGGCTTCGCTTTACTTTTTAGTGTTCCGTTGTCTTGAGACGAAATTATCTTGTTTTTCAAGAATTTTCTTAAAAATTGAAGAATCAAGGGCGTAATGAATAGGTGATGCTGTGAAAACTTACTTTATAAAAGAATGTTGTGTATTAAAAATGGCTTTGCACTACTTAGACTCCCTCGAGATATAATTTGTGCCTACGCCAAGTTATGAATTTAAATACAACGACAGAACATACCTCGATTTCCTCAACGATAGGTTCCGCTGAAGTAAGATTAATTAAATACGACTAGGAATTTGTAAGTCATCTTTATTCTTTTTTTATTTAGAAAATCTGAATTGGCCGTTAACCATATTACTCCAGAATGTTTTATAATTGCCGATTAAAATTTTGAATTCATGTTACGATTTTAAAAGATTCACTAAGACGATTTTAAGAGCAACTAAAAGTTAACCTCGATAGACCGATCCGTTTGCGTAAAGTATGTGACCGTTTTAATAATTCTAATTTAGTAAGTATGTGTAAATTTTAACTAATGAATTTGCGTAAGAGCCTGCTCGTTAGTGCAGCACAAATACGTGCATTTGAGTGCGAATACTAACAATTGAGTGCGTTTTGTTACCGTAAATTTGTATGACGCAAAATAATTTTTTATGTATATTTTCTGTTCGTACGCGTTGTTCTTATTTTTATTGTATTATTTAACCTGATAAAAAACACGATATCGTTTTGTTAAGTTATTTAATAATTTTCAATTTTAAAAGAAAATAATCTTAAATCGCTATATACAATTGAATATCAATTTCCTTACAACTGCTTCATTAAATTTGTTTATGAAAAGATAATTTTTCCTTTCGCTTATTAGAGAGTAAATCTGAATTTGTGGTGCACATTTTCTACAGGTCAAATCAAGAGTATAACCTTTACGCAATTGATTGAAATGCTTTCCGCTGAGAAATCCAGTTCGTCTTGTGGGAAGCATATATGCACAGTGTTTGAACTATTTATTTATTTCTCACCATTTATGGAACAAGCGGCGCTCACTAATTTTGACAGATACCCGACTCATAAATATATAGGGTGGTCCAAATATTGTAAGATAGGTCTGAGCTAGTTAGGTCAATATTTGTACCTCCCACGGTCATGACTTTTGTCAAATTATCTCGTGATACAATTTGCCAAACATTTTATATATTATGAGTTGGACATTCAGAATGTGACATCAAACTTCGTTAAAATGTTATTCTAAAAATTAAGTCCGCCATTGAAAATTTTAATGACATTATAATATATCAAAATGTGAACTCTAACAGAAAGAAAAGTATCTTTTATTGAAAACTTTCCCCTCAAATTTTGAAAGAAACAAACTTTTCATTAAATGAAATGTGCATTAGAAAGTTTACAGTTTAAATTCAGTCATTGAAAATTTACACAATTAGAGAGAAATGGAAATTATTGTTGTCAAAAATTCAATGTGTAATTTAAAAAATCCTGACATTAAAATTTCAAGCAGAATGCTAATTTCTTTGGCGGGAGTTCTGTTTTAAAATATTACTAGAGAGATTCTAAAGTAAATTCCCTGTGAATAACGTTGAAATTAATCGCATATCGAAAAATGGCGTAAACGATACTACCAACTCGAAGTGACAGTACTTTTTTTTTGTACTTGTTTTCATAACTTTGTTCAGAATAAAAACAAAACACGTTTATTTTGAAAAATACGCACAAGTAACTTCTCCAACCCAAAAACCATATCAAACAGTAACGCTGCGGGCACAATTCGGATCTCCCCAAATTCGGCCTTATTGACAAAGCCATCCCTCCAAAATCGAGCTTCATTGCTAAAGATAATTTTGTTGGCTAAATCAGAATCAATACGATCTGCTCTAAGTCAAGACGCACATGGTAGTTTAGGCCCGAATTCTTAAGTGACGAAAAATTCACCACTCAGAGAAATGCTCAACTCTTGAGAAGGATAAATTTAGATTTTCAACAACACTTTTCCTTACACCACCAACATTCTCTTCTCTTGCTGTACTACGTTAACGCGATGGAATGTGTTGGTCATGAATTAATCAGTAGCCCCAAATTTATTCATTGTACAGCGAATTCCGAGCTCTGTTAATCGATTTTGTTTGAATTGAACACAAACTTTGATAATAAATTTTAACAACTTATACGCGTTGAGTAGTTGTGTATCAATTGACGATGGTTTACCAAGCACTACTGAATATAAGTATCGCCTCACGCAGACAATTTAATAACAAATATGGCGACCATATCAATCGCTCTTATTGAAAAATGGTTTAAAACCACAGATATTTGAACCGAAATATTTGTCGCACATTTGACGCACATTCGAAAAGCACATTTTAACCAATTAAAGTTGGTAACAATTCAGTTTACTTGTTTAATTTTAAACAATTATAAGATTTTGTTTCGGTTACGTTTTCGAGTCGAGATTGTTAAATGAATTCGTTTTCTATTTGACAGTAAGTTGGTGATTTTAAAACAAGCAATCTTAGAAAATAAAAATGAGACAAAATCATGTTGAAAAGTTGTACAAATTTCAATAAGGGTAAACTAGTATTTAAAATTGTGTTGCTATGAGTTCACTTGCTAAATATTGACTTTCAATCCATGATGCATATTTTTATATAAATGGGTAAATAGGTAATCTTCCTTTATTTTTTAATTCAAAACTTGTTCCACAAGCCGTTGTACTCGGATGTACTGTTGATTAATAATAAGTATTGTGTACATTAGTAAAATTTGAAAAACTTTAGTTTTGCAAAAATTAACTTTTTATTGTAAGTTTGTGTACCAACTAATAGAATATGATTATTCAAATTGTTTGTTGGTACTAATAATTAAATCAGATTTGGATATGTCAGTTAAGAAGTAACAATTTTAAATTCGGAGAAAATTTTAAAAACACGGTATGTTTGCATGATTTTTCATAATTTTAATTAGCAATAATAAAAATCCTCTCAACTGTTTCATTATATTTAGTGAACATATTTACGTCAAATTGTTAAAAGTCAAGTAAAAGGTGTAGTAAAAAGAAATCCATTATTTTTCCAATAGATGGCTGTATCTCGCGTTGCATAAATGCGATCGGGTTACGCTAGATGGCGTTAGAAAAATAAGATTTCGTACTAAAAAAACTTCGCAGGCAGTTTTGTGATTGGTTGACTCAGTATTGTTTGAACGTGCGTCAAAGATGGACACCAGCAAAGAGAAAATACGTCATATTTTACAGTTTTTCTTCAATAAAGGCAAAAACAGGAGACAGGCGGCTGAAAATGTGAATAGTGTTTATGGTCCTGATAATGTAACAGTCAATCACTCGCAATTTTGGTTTCGCCGAGTCCGTTCCGGTAATTTTGATGTCAAAGATGCACCACGCTCTGGAAGGTCAATTGTCGAAAACATCGATAAAACAATGGAAATCGTCGGGTCCGACCGTCATTTAAGCACTGTTTCGATTGCCCAGGAGTTAAACATTACACAAAAAACCGTTTGGAATCACTTGAATAAGGCTGGATACAAAAAGAAGCTTGATGTATGGGTGCCGCACGAGTTAACACAAACAAACCTCATGGACCGCATTTCCATCTGCCAATCACTGCTGAATCACAACAAAATCCACCTATTTCTTAAGCAAATGGTGACTGGTGATGAAAAGCGGGTCACTTACGACAACGTCAAGTGAAAACGGTTGTGGTCGAATCGCGGTGATCCGGCGCAAACGGTGCCAAGCCAGGATTGTCGGTCAGGAAGGTTTTGCCGTGTGTTTGGTGGGATTGGCAGGAAATCATCTACTATGAGCTGGTATCCTATAGCGAAACTCTTAATTTGGACCGGTACTGTCAACAATTAGACCATCTGAAGGAAGCAATCGCCCAAAAGCGGCCAGCTTTGGCCAATAGGAGAGCAATTGTGTTCCATCAGGACAACTCTAGGCTACACATATCGACAGAGACTCACCAGAAGCTCCGGGAGCTTGGTTGGGAGGTTCTTATAGTCCGGACCTGGCACCGAGTGATGATCACCACATGTTCCTGTCTATGGCGAATGATATTTCTGGTGAAAAATTTGCTTCAACAGAAGCTTGTGAAAATCGACTGTCCCAGTTTTTTGCCAATAGGGACGAGGGTTTCTATGAAAGAGGCATAATGGAATTACCATCAAAATGGCAATAAGTTATCGAACAAAACGGTGCATATTTGACCTAAATCGGATCATTCTAACTGTGCTAAGTAAAGCCTTTAATTTCATGCACAAATAATGGATTTCTTTTTACTACGCCTTTCATTTAGAAAAATTGTAGTCAGTGTAATTTAATGTGCTTACGTTGTTTATTTATACTCAAATTTACTTTAAATTCACGCAATATCTTTTTTTACCAGTATGGCAATGGATCACGATATGTAGATACCCTATGGTTGAAAAGTCTTTGAAGGTTTAAAAATGCTATTAATGTGCACCTCGTATGGGTTACAGCCTTTTCTGAAATTATTTTAAAGCAACTCTGTATATTTTTAAGATCTAATTGGAAGAATTGAGTTTTGTCACATAATGTGCTAGCTATTGTATTTCTTATTTTTTCAGTGATTCAAAATAGCATGAATTATCATGATTCGTAATAAAAAAATCTAGCGTGAGACAACTCACGACTTCCTCTTACGTTCATAGATATACAAATATGCAAATGTCCACAATTGATTAAAATATTATTTACGTTTATTTTAGGAACGATAATTCTAACGATCACCCATCCAAGTTACTGGACACGCAAAACCCTACTGAACTCCAGAGATTTTCTTCGATAACTCGCTTCATGCCATTTTTTCAGCAAAACTGCCAAGTTCGTGTGAAAGCATATCAAAAACATAAGAACCGCATCGAGTTTTAAAAAAAAATTACAGACGTTTTTGAGAAAATCGCAAAAAACTTAAAACTAGCAACAATAAAGTGGCACTTCCGGTCATACAATTTTAACTCGATTCTTGACATCTCATGCACAGAAGACAAAAACTTAAATATGGTTTTTCAATTTCATATCATGATGTTTTCAGATATATTGGTCATAACTAACACTCCAAACACTTCCGGTTACTCGATTTTCAAAAATTTATTAGAGAAACTCTTTAGTTAATGCAAAACTAAATTAGGTAGCTAAAAAATCGTTATAGTCAATTTTAAGAAAACTGTGAAAACAGAGAATTCTGAAAGATCCAAAAATTACAGAAATACAGTGGTACTTCCGGTTATTCGATTTTAACCAAATTTTTGAATTTGCATACAAAGGCCATTATGATCTCAAATATAAATTTTTATTTAAGCTAGAAGTTTCAGTTTCATAATTATTTTATTCAGAGTTAACAGCAAAAGTACTTCCAGTTACTCGATTTACAGAAAATTTTCTGAATAACCGCCTAAATTATATGAAAGCGTTTTAAATGTCTAAGAATTATGAGAAATTTTAAAAAAATTGTTAGAGCCGATTTCAAGAAAATCTCAAAAAACGAAAAATTTGTAAAATATCTAAAAATGACAGGAATAAAGTAGTACTTCCGGTTTATTCAATTTTAACCAAATTCTTGATTTAACACACTAAGGTGATTATGACCTTAAATATAAATTTTCAATTAGCTAGGGTTTTTAGTTTCATGGTTATTTTATACAGACTTAACGGCGATGGTACTTCCGCTTACTCGATTTACCGAAAATTTTATGAAAAACCGCTTAGATTATATAAAAGGGCATTAAATGTTTAAGAAATATAGCAAGCTTAAAAAAAATTGTTGGAGCCGATTTCGAAAAAACTTAAAAAACCAAAAAATTACAAGAGTAAAGTGGCACTTCCGGTTTAAAACGCGTTTAATCTGTAAGTAGGTGTGAGTATATTATTTACGAAGGATTACATTCGATGTCCGGAAAGTCACTTGAACTTAGATAACTTAGGGATGACGAATTAAAAGCGCACTGACAAAGTCAAATTACTTATCGACGATAAGTCAAAAAACTTTGTAGTGGAGGATCTTAGCAACATGTTTGATTCATCAATAATGCGTTGGTAAGTTAAGGAACGCCAATGGAAATCTACGAGATACGAAATGGTTAAATGAACAGGGTTTCAAACTTACCTTACATAGACCAAATTAAATATTTCGACTGAATTCGACCTAAATTCTAGTGTTTATTTTTAAATACTTCGAATGTTGACACTAATTAAAAAATAAAAGATTTAAAGTTGTACAGCTATTAAAAAGTCAATTTTTAACACACAATTCGTTCAATACAGTGAAACATTCCAAATTTTAGATTAACTAATCGGTAAAATTAAATTAATTCTAAATACCAAGTTTAAGGAAATCTTATTTTAGCACTGATTGATATATTTTAATAAACGTAGCCTTATAAATTATAACCTTAAATTGACAAACTTAACAAAGTTTGTTAATGAAAAAGCATTCTAGTAACTCGGCTCGATACGAAAAGATAGGCAACGCAGAATACAACATGCTTTTGAAACAAAAGTAGGAAAATCTACGACCCCTCTGGTGAAAAATCCATAGAAATTGGAAGTCAACACAAGAACCATCGACTGAGGTTCCAACTTTAAGAGAGAACTCTGGATTTCGTGATAGAACTTTGTGTACTACTTTTGCCCAACTAATATCAAGGACAACGCCTTTGCACTTGTACATTATGCATTAGGAGAGTTTTGCTACAACTCTTGACGACTTTACTATTCTTGCTTAATATGCTTCACATGTATTGGATCTTCGAAACGTTAAATTCTTACGAATTAAATTGATACATGTTTAGGGTCGAAAAATCCCCACAAAGCAGTTTTTTAGAATAGCTGACGAAATATTTTCTTTGCTAATCAAATTGCTTTTTAAAAATCTACTTAAGTTAAAATGTACCGCGCAACGGTCGCTTTTTATAACAATTACTATATATAGGGTGACTCGAAAAAATAACATAACTAATAATTTATTTCTTAAATTCACAAAAAATGCAGCATTCTTTACACATTTTGCGCACTTTTATAAAGGAAATCACTAGAATCACAATACTCAACTGGCTAGCATGGCCAAAGACGATTGAATCTTCCAGCAATATCGCGTTACCATGATTTTAGTAATTTCCTAGTCGAAGTTAAAGGACACAGCTTCTCTCATCTTTCGTTCTTTTATTACATACTAGCCATCTAGAAATACATGGCAGAGCATCGGTGAGCAAACATAATTGCACGCCCATTTAGTCCCACTTTACAGTATCAATTTATCAGAACAGTAGCAAGCGTTACAGCTACTGGATTTAGAATTCCAAAAAGTCACACACGCACTATGTGAGCACATTAGAAATATTCGAAGATGGTATTGAGGTTTAATGCGCAACATTAGTAATATCTACAGAATGGAGGAAGGGTTATGTCTTAAATTTGGTATACAAAAAAATGCTTCATAAATCTTTTTTCGATGCAATGACTGTACTCCGCCCCGAATTTCAAACACTTTCAGTAGTGTCCATCTAGGGATGCTGGAACTTCTTTATTTATCGCATTTTTTACAATAACTATATACAGGATGTTCGAAAAGTCCCGCACCAAAGAGAGTTCATTAATTTTGTATTTTCTTGTTTCAGGACTGAAAAGCGGGTAGAGATTATTCTTCTTTGTGGAAGAGAAGGATTCTCTAACAGAAGAATTTAATATGAGGCATCCTGAACGAGAGCCAGTGTCGCACATAACGGGTGGCAGATTGCTAGCAAAGTTCAAAGCTACAGGATTCTAAAAGAAGTGGCCGTCCCAGTACTTCAGAAGCGGATATGTGGAAGGAGTTTTGGCAAAGGTTATTGCGAGTCCCAAAAAATCAATTCGCCGTACCAGCTCGGAACTGGGCGTTCCTCGAAGCACTGTATGGTATATTTTGCAGAAGAACAAGCTTCATCCGTATAAGTTACAATTGTTACAACACATCTCAGAAGACGATCCTGATCGACGTATAGAAATGTGCTATTGCAGGGTGTCCAGCGATTCTAACAAAAAAAATTCAAGCACATTTCAAGGTTTTTAAGGCAAAATAATTTAAAAATCAAGGTTAGCTCATTTAAGTAAG
>JAHWXV010138160.1:0-11414 GCA_024586415.1 Phrixothrix hirtus
TAAATGGTGGATACTTTGAACATCTTGTATGAACTGTACAGTGTAGTTATTATAAAATTGTTTTAAATAAATATTGATAAATACTGAAATAAACTTTCAAACACTGGTTGGCGTTTTAATAAAAATTTCACTTATGCAAGTGTATCAATGTTCTACATCGTTGAAAATAGAAGAAAAACCTCTATCAAATTAGTGCAATGAAAGGGTACCGTTCTATTAAAAAAAATTGAAGTGTAATTCGTTACGCTTTTGTTTTTTTAAGTAATAGTTATTTGGTAAACTGTTATAGAAAACGTTTTTCCATAAAATGCATATTTACTGAGATATAAACGATATTTCATACTTTTCGGGCACAGTATATATATATATATACACACGTAAGAGAAAATCGTGTGTTGTCTCACACCAGATTTGATTTTATAATATAATATTATTGTATATTTACGGTAGGAAAGAAAAACGCGACGCTTAGTAACTAATCTTCAAATTTTAGCAGTTAATCAACGATTTCCTAATTAGATGTTTAATTGAGATTAATTAATTAGAATTAGGCATTTTTCTTTCCTGGCGTAAGTATAAAATAACATTATATTATATTATAAAAAAAATAAGGAACCATGTTTACAGATGACCAAAGCATAGACGTATACACTTCTTTATGTAGGTACTTTTACATTTTTGGCTTCAAATTCAGCAGAATAAGTTTAGTGTGTTAATAGAAGATCAATGTAAAAGTTAACTATAACTTTACTATGTGCGGAATTCAACAATGCTTCCCGACAACATTTTCAATTATTTCAAGTCATTGTGCACAGATGTGTCCATAGATATGATATAACAATACACGATGTATATACAGGAACACACGTAAATAAAACTTTTAAAGTTTATAAAATGTAAGGCAGTAAATAATTTATTTAAACATTGTGAATGCAATTCAGAAGGATATAGTTTTAAGGATTTAGTCATAAAATCGTAACAATGGAAATAGTTTTTGCCGTTCCAAGTGTATTTTATACTGTTCAAGATATACATAAGTACTTAGTACTTCACTAATAAATTGTATTTTAGAAAATGACCGAATTTCGGATATCAGTTGTCTTCATCGTGAAAAGTTAATAAACCCAGGTAGATGTTTCGGGTAATCAAATAATCATCCAGGATCTTGAATTAAACGAATGCCGTTGAGACCACCTTTAAACACTCATGTGGGATATACTGGCTGAGTTTTACGAACTCGTTTGTCTTCCATTATTCTTCTATTAAATTTGAAAATTTAAGGAATTGATGTCTAGCCCTAATTTATAAACATAAACATAAACATTATACATTTCAAAAGTATAGAAAATTATTCATACATTAATGAAGAAAACAACTATTTAACTTGTCCTCGCAAAGTAAATTAGAACGTTTTCAGGTTCGAAAAATAAACGGAATATTTTTCTCTGAGTATCTGTAAGGTCGCAGAGAAAGATTCACAAACACAAACTTTTCACTCCTATGTATAAATAACAAAAAATATACCATACGTATCATATTATTTACTTGATCTTTACTATTTTTTATTGAAAAGCGTGGGCGACCGTGATTTTAAGAAATATCGATTTGTGCCAAAATAGATGCGTTTGTAAAGAAATGACAGGAATGCTTTAGTTTAGTCTAATAACTAGAGCTTTAAATAGTAGTATCGAATATAAGTTTAAGCAGTGGCTAGCATTATCTTTAAAGAAATTCCTGTCGTAGCTGCTGGTGTACGCCACTGGTTCGACGTATTAGAATGATGTTTCATATGGAAAAGTATCCCTATACCAAATTTTAAGACAATGGTGGAATAGTTTCGAATATGTAGTCAATAACATTTTCATTTATTATGTTTTAACCCTCGGCATCTGTGAGACCATTGAGTTTCAGATAAAGGTTGACGTAAAAAGCTGTACTTATTTTTACGTCTTCTACCGTATACAGAAGTTTCTTTAAATAAATTTGGGACACCATATATAAATATGTATTTTATACACTTTTAATATTGAAAAAATTAATTTGGTCATTGAAAATGTGCTTCTTATAAGTATTTTAGTTTTAACTCTCAACTTTTGAGATGATTCGGGCATCCCGTATATGACTCATGCTCTATATTGAAATATTCCGCTTAAATGAATCATATTTCCTTCATTTCTGTGTAGCTGTCTAAAACCTGTAGTTTAAGTTTAGAGAGATGGCCTAAACCTTAGCTTAGTTAGTTCCAAAATTCATATTGGTATGTGGAATTACGATATAGCATGATATGTTGTGATTTACATAAGTACTGGCGATAAATGATTTGTGAAATAAGTAACTAAATAAGTTACCAATTTTTCCATCATACAAAAGTAGTTCTTTTTTATAAAAGTAATTTTTAAAGAAATACTTTTTATACAAATATGAAAAACGCAGTAAAAAGAAAGTATTTGTTGCTGTATGAATACCAACCGTAAACTTTTATATGTGAAAGTATAAACTGGAGCAACTACATTGTAATGTCGTAAAAAATATTGAAATTTTGATAAAATGTTTTATATACTAGAAGTGGCAATGCTTAACAAGATCGTTAATTGTGTAGTGAGTGCTTGAAAATATACTATCTCAAAATTTCAACTTCACATGAAATTTAAGTAAATAGTTCACAAAATATTTTTTAATTAATTAAAATAAAGTAAACCAAGGTCTAGTTATTATAATTCTTTTACATAGCGATGCTACATACTACCTTTGTAGTAATTTTCGTTCGTAACAAACCAACGGCATTAAAAATACTAAGCACAAGTGTTCTATTTACAAAGTACTAGTTAAATATAATACGAGGCACGATCAAATAGCACAGCGAATAAATGAATATTCTAAAAGCCACCATCATTATCTAAATTATAGTTTTGATTTAATCCTCATAACGTATACCTAACTTTCCAAACACTTATTTCAACGCTGACTCCACGTTTTGTAAAATTCCTACACGATATTTCTAGATTGATCTAACGCAATTTGTCACAACTGTTACAGTTTTTTTATTGTCTTGAATCATTGTTATTTTATAGCCAACATAGATAATTATTTTCTCTTTAAAATAATCTTTTAGTGTAAACTATTAGAATTTTTATAAGAAAGAATGCAAAGAAATAAATATTTCTTAAATACTTGCTTTATAATTAGTTGTTATTGATATAATTTAAACAAATTGATTAGTTTGTTAAATGACTGGCATGCCCAAAGTAATGATAATTTTAAATCTTTAAACTGTAAAGCCGTAACTTTATTAACACTAGAAGCACCAGGGTGGTTACATTGACCGCTTTTAGAATTTTTCATTTGAAATGTAATTTAAATTTTTGTTTATTCTAAAGCACTCTCTAAAGGATTAATGATAAAAACACAACTTTACTGTAAATTAAATTTATTTAAACAATTTTATTTATTTGTTAACAGCACAATTAAGACCATAGTAAAATTTTTCCATTTTCTTTGTACATAAACCGCACACGAATGTTTTACATGTATAACATGTGTCCTTTGTCTTATTTTTTCTACATTTTGCAATTTGGCACTTAGAATTTGAGGATTGAGTAATGGTATCCCCTGGATTTGTAACTGTTGGTGTTGACCACCGTCTTGTAACATAGCGTTGTTGTAGTTCTACTGCTAGTTGCAATATGAAATTTTGTCTGCAAATTTTCCTTCCAGTCACTTCTTGGTATAAAATCCAGGCGTTTGTAGCGACCATATCCAGTGTAATAGCCATCTTCTGGAAGCCAATTGTGTTGAATATTGCCTGACTATCTGATCAAGAACATTTACTCCGTATTTGGTTTTATTGTAATACGAAATGGTCTCTGGTTTCTTTGTTTTATTTGTTTCAATATTGATGCTTTTTGTATGTAGAGAGATAAGTAGCAGAATGTTTTTCTTTTATTTTCCCTAGTAGACCGTTAGTGTCATGCTTTCGTGTTTATAAATTTTTAATTTATACAGCTCCATGTTTTCGTTTTTTATGGAAGTTAGAATCTCCTTTCTTGAACGGTTCATTGTTCCAACAATAGTAGTATCTTTCTTCTTAGTTGTTTGGTTAGTTTTAGGAATGTGAAAAAGTTATCCATTGTAAAATTCCTCCCTTTATTGAAAAACGCTTGCATCAAACGGCAAACCACGTATTCCCCTAAGAGTTGATTGGCTGGTCGTGGCTCGTTTTTCCCTAAATATGGAAACCCGTTCAACAGATATTTGGACTGAACATCAGCTGAGAGTTAGAATTTTATACCAAATTTGTCAGGTTTATTTGCCATATACTGCGTAAAGGGGCATCTTGCTTTTGTCGGAAAAAGCTGTACATCGATAGATATATTTTCACCATATTTGCAGCATAATATGCAATTTTCTATAAATGGGTTCCGCACTTGTGACACAAGTGCAAATTTAACTGTTGCTAGTTGCTCAGATCTGGTATTTCACATGTCAAAACGAATAAGACGCATAATTTGGTAAAATTTGCTTCTAGGCATTATCTCTTGGAAAAATTTGGGCCACCAAGGCTCAGACCATAGCATCTTCACGCCAAAGTTCCTCGCTGCGAAAGCGCCGCTTGCATATAGCAGAGATATAAATGCTTGAATTTCTTCCAGCGAAATTACCCAATCGTTTTCTTGTCTTTTACCTTCAGCATTGGTGGATGATTTTGTATGATCAAGTATGCGCTCCTCAATCAACAAGCGCCACGCACTAGCAGGAGAATCTCCAACAATGTTTCTCTTGGCATATGAGGTTGGTCCGGCAACTTATTTTATCACTTTTTGAATTCCACGTCTTCCTGAATGTACGAGATCCGTCAAAATTCTAGCATAATAATGTAAGCTAACAAAAACGTTTATGTCCGACTGTTTGATAGAAAAGATTTATTGAAACAAATTAGTGTATATAATAAATCCTATTGCATACCAGGCCGATAGTAAAACGGCAGCGTGTCAATGTCCAAAGAAAAATAATTGTAATTTCTACAGTCGCACATAAAATCTTATATGTAATTCGTACATAACAAGGCTTTATTGCCCTTTATTACCTCATTCGCTACGCTTGTTAGGCCATAAAAGAGGCTCGTTCATAAAGACCTGTTTAGGTACTTATTATATAAATATGTCATTATAAATTGATATCTAAATATGAACTGCTACTATACAAAAGTAGTTACTAAACTGGTGTGCTAGCGCTGTCATCAACTAGCTCCTATATTATACTGTAAATGTGATGATTCCCTGTAACGTTTATACAAACCGACAGAATAACGCGAAACGCGATTTAAAGGAATTCCTAAAAATGCTAGGCATTTTCGCTATATTTATAAATACGGAAGTGTAATTAAGAAAGATTGAATTAAGGACTTCATAGACTTTAAGAAAGTGTCAAGTACCGTGCGCGAGTGTCTTAGTTTAAGTGAAAATTAGTAATAGCAAAATTGCTTAATTAAAAGCTGCATTAAAAGTTCTATAAAACAATTAAATAAGATAACGCAACCTGATGCAAATACAATCCGCTACTGCCCGAAATTACTCAAGATTGCTTTGATAAGCATTCACAAACAACCGAAATACCAATTTCTGATTATTTAAATGTGCAGTAATTAATAAACAATTAATTAAGAATATTGCATCATATTGCGCAATTAAATGAATTAAACACATGCAGCCGTTATTCGTACTACTTTGACAGCAAACAAAGAAAGCGAGGCTAATCAGTATTCAGAGAACAAAGAAATCAAGTTAAATCAGTATTCGGAGAATAAAGAAAGCGAATACCAAGTAAGTATAAATAAAGCGATTTTACAAACCGAAAGGGAGTCTTCCTAGAGACTCTATACGGGACTTTGCCTAGTGAAAATTCCGTCTAAAGCTTTCCGTTATCGGTAAAGCTATTTCTGTTAACGCAAGTTTCGAAGCACCGCCTGTCCGTAGACAGTCCAGTTACGAATCAAAACCGCTGAGAACGCTGTATGCTAGGAGGTCATGACACCGAACCATACACCAGATCGCTACGAAGCCGTTTGCATCCACGTTGCTAAGCAGCTAGTTGTGAACGACTCCGAGGACCATCGACGTCGCTGTGCGTTGTTTTGTAACAATAGCGGACGCACATCGACACCGATCCGAAAACATCCGTAGAATACAGTCGCCCGTCGTCTGTAAATGTGTAGCTAGTTTGCGATTTACAAGAAAGACGCCGAGCACCATCGACGTCGCTGTGTGTTGTGTTGTACCAATAGCGGACGCACATCGACATCGATCCGAAACCATCCGTCGAATACACTCGCACGTCGTCTGTAAATGTGTAGCTAGGTTGCGATTTGCAAGAAGACGCCGAGGACCATCGACGTCGCTGTGTTTTGTGTTGTACCAATGGCGGACGCACATTGACATCGATCCGAAACCATCCGTCGAATACACTCGCCCGTCGTCTGTAAATGTGTAGCTAGGTTGCGATTTACAGAAACGACGCCCAGAACCATCGGCGCCGCCGTGCGTTTTGTTGTATCAATAGCGGACACACATCGACGCCGAACCGAAACGATTCCCCCAAGCAAGGTAGCCTGTTAGTGAACAAGTAGCTAGGTTGTGGTTTACTAACGACGCTATTTTAATAGATGCGGTCGGCGTCCATCGAGTGGCATCTCTGGTCACGGATGCATGTCGATCTCTTGTCCCCATCCGTCCCAGTACTAACTACGTCGGGAGTAATGCGTAGGCACGACATCCGTCTGTGCAGATCGAAAAGAATGCAGCAATCTCATGAATTCATGTACAAATATCAGGAGACCATAAAACCAAGCGAAACTAGGAATTTTCGCCGACTGGCAACTTCAAAGTCGCGGACGAATTCTTGAGTGCCCGTATCACGTCTAATGCGAATGCCGGTACATTCATATTTACTTTGTTTGCTAACTTAGTATCTCTTATTTATAACGCAGAATGATTTTAAGTTTGAGTTGATTCATTGGTAACGAATATTAATTATTTTAATTTTGATTATACTGTGGAAATTACTTATTTATTTTTTTCAATAAATTAGTATAACAACCAGACCTTTCAATTCCTCCGTTGACCGAACCGAACAGTAAATAAAAGTTCATTACGAGACCGAAGTTCGAACGACGTTATTTAGTATAAACGACGTCTTTCGCAAGGAAACCTTTTCCACGTCATTCTGGCCGTCCTAATCGTCGAAGCAGGATTACAAACAACGCGAACAACCACCCCTCACGACTAAGAGCTACCACCGGGTAGAACGCAAGTTCTTAAATTCTTCTTATGCCGTTCAGTAAGGACTGAAACGTCACAGTGATTCCACAGTCGACTCTTCCTTGTGCAGTCATCCTCCCTGAGGTGGCTTCATCTTAAGAATCGCTGTCTCTTGAATGTCTCAGATCATTAGTATTATCAGGCACCCACTCATCTTCTTTGTCGGACACAGCTTCGTTGTCAGAGAAGTCAATGTGAGACTGTACTACTGATATATTTTGTAATTCCCCGAACATCTCCTTGTTCATCAAACAACGGTGAGACATACCAACTTCAAACTCGAGAAATAACTATTAGGAAACGCAGAACACACAGATACAAAGAGCAGAGTCACATAAATTGCAGTTTACAATTATTGCTGCATTTTATACAAAGAACAAGTAAAAATTTTTGAGAAAACTGTAATTAAGCGGGAAGCGGTTAAACTGACCGGCATGGTGCTTCTAGGAAGTCAATATCGAATTTCAACTTATAGTAAGCGTAAATTCCTATTAATGGGAAAATTCAATCCTTTAAATGGTTTAGGAAAAGTGATAGAGTGTCAGCTTTCTAGAAGTAATGGCAGTGAGTAAAATAATAGTGCAAAAATAGAAAGCAGTCAAATTGGCCGCCCTGGTGTACTTGTGTTAATAAGTAAGGTATCTAAGAAACAATTTACATGTAATGTCCATTAGAACGAAACGGCTGTACAGGCTCTTAAGTATAAATATAGAAATAATTATAAAATAGCTCACCTAAATTAAGCTCAATGTCCTGTATAAGTGGTTAAAACAATGTTCAAAGAAGGTATGTAGCCTAGCGAACCTTATTTTAGCTCCCTCACAATACATTTTCTCTGTTATATGTTTTCATATTAATGGTTTTAATGTTTCTTAAGGGTAGTTGAAAAGCGTCGATATGTATTAGTGATTAAGAAAAATATTATATCCTTTGTTTTATCAACTTTATCAACTGGGAAATATGGAGCAATAGAGCACTAATTTCAAAAACTGTATTCACGTCTTAAATCAACTTAAGATTCGATAAGAATAAATATGTATTTCATAGATTTTAGTCGACTGCAACATATCCAGCATTCGTCAAAATTGGAGAATAACATGTAGTTACCACATAGATATACATATGTAATACGCGTCAAAAAAACTTTTCAATCGATTGCCGATTTAGGACAGCACCACTGCTTAAAAATAAGTGGAAAAAACTGGGCTAGAAAATATTTATTCCGTGGTTTAAGCAAATCACTAAACTATATGTGTTTAAATATGATTATTTCTCTTAGAATTGCAGTAATTTAGAATCACCAAATATTTGACCAGACCATTCCATGTTTAAGAGGTCAATAATTTTTCCTATTACATTCACCTTGTACGGTTTTCAATCTGATTTAATAAATGAAACGTCAGAAGACTGGGGTTTAATAAAACTTAACACGTTTCGAACAGATTGAGTTTATAAACTTCCTTAGGTGTACCAAGCATTTGTTATTTTGTATAAATTCAGCTTTGTACTAGGTTTAATCTTCAGCTGTACTTAATAAGCTAAAGCTACTGTTGTGGCAGAATTTTGAAATTAGGTTAAAGAAGGTTTCAAGCCCAATATTGCAACTGATAATAATGGCACTCTTTTTAAACGTGTGAACATCCAAATATAATAAAATTAATTTACTCCAAAAAGATGCTTTTTACAGTATATACCGAATTAGTGGGAAACTTTCCATTAAAAGATAATACGTTTTAATATTGAATGTGAATAGGTTATCTACTTGTAATTTATTGACATGTGGAACTAAGTCTATGCCTTCGACGCTCTGTTATAGAATTGAACGCCTACCATAAGATAAATTGTTAAATCCACATTGGGTTATTTCATATGAATTTAAAAACACGGACTTGAAATAAATATGTTCCAACAATAGTTAATTTTGTCATTCTCAGTGATAAAATTAAAAATATTCATGGTAACTAAATGGAAATTATTTGCTGTGGATACAACAACAACAATACGGTGTCTTATAGTTCGTAGAATTCCTAACAGACCGTAAGCTAGCAACAGATTGACGAAAGGCATTTTATATGTAAATACTGATTTTATTTTGAGTAACTAATTGGATAGTTTAACAAACAAAATTAAGCGTCTGAGCCTATTGTAGCGCAGAAAGCAGCAGCGGCATTGTTATATATGCAAAAAAAAGGACAAACCAGTCGGTAATATATACAAAGTGTCAAAAAACATTATCTGATACTCTCGCTGCACGGAAAGCTGTGACTGGCAAGGGCCTAAAGGTTTAAAAAATCACATTGGATTAATTAAAATTATAGAAGCGGAAAAGCTGATATATTGCCGTTAAATATGTAAAATATAAGAACAAAACAATCTCACAAGTATATGCGGATAGAAAAGCCTTGTCAGACGCACCCAAAAATGTAGTATGGGTACTGCTGAGACCTACGGTGCTACATTTTTGAATGCGTCTGACAAGACCTTTCCTACCACATGCGCTTGTCATACTTCGTTATTCTTATATCTTAAGAAACTGCAATATATGAAAATTCCATATGTTAGACTAGTCATTTGCTGAAGCTAAATTGGATTAAGTATGAAATACGCCACGTATACATTCAATTTCTATCTGCATTTAAATTCCAGATGAGAATTTCATACCTATTAGAATAAATACGTAATCCAAGTGTAGTCTTTGTATACCTTAATCTTCGTTTCGGCAATAATGGCCATTTCTTTTGATTCGTTCTATTGTATATAAATAATATAAAATCTCTTATATTCACGTAAAAATCAAGGCTACGTCGTCGATCAGTTCAGTTTTTACTCTGCACCGTGGTAGTTCGAAATGTAGTGTACAAAATGTCGCAAATATAGCATGTTTGCGTGTTTCCCTGCAATAAATGTGGTAAATTAACAAGTTTTACACAACAAACTGTTATAAATAATACCAATTAATACTACATGTTACTTTGCCAGTAGAAATTACGGATTTTCAAAACTATCACTCACATTGCCATCGAAGATTTACTCCAGTCACAAAAAATGCAAAACAACCGATGAGTCATCTTTTTCCTCGCCGAATTTGCAAATCCTATCATATGGAGAGAGAGGGCTTGTTTGTTTTGTGACCGAGACTTTAAGATGGGGAAATACCCTTTAACTACTATTTCCATTTCGCCATTCTGCTAGAATTTTTCCAAATATGGAGGAGTTCCACCACCAGTAGGAATATATAACGTGCCAAATATCACATTGACATAGGATATACGCTCTCATTTCTTTGTCTGAGAACTAGGTGCCTTTTAAATTTTTCTTCGCTGAAAAATGTACCGACTTTGGTCGGGTTTGAAACCGATAAATAGCCTAACGACCGCATCAATCGGGCCCGGAAGAAAAAAACTGCACGCCAAATTATATTATATTTTAATAATCATTTACTAAATGTCAATGTCAATATTAGTGTGAGTGTCACCGAGGAAGTTTGCACGAATAAAAATGAGGAATCTGGTACAGGTACCACTGAAAAACTGAATAAAGGCATCGAAATCACAGAGATTTATATTCCACGTTGTTGCCCTGCAATTTGGAATTGCGTCAACATTCCTTGCAAACTTTTCACGTTACTCATATATTGTCTCACGCTCACTTGCACGTTCCTATTTAACTTTCCCCTCTAGTACGGTTGGATAGTGTAGGACAGTAGGTAAATCTACAAATGGTTTGAGGGCGATCAGCTACCATTAACCGTATACGCACATTAATAATATCATGAAGAATACTTGAGCACTTACCATTTAACCTATTTTGATCGCTACTTCATAATTGTAACATTTATTTACAAGCATTGATATACAATAGAACCCGCGGTGATTTTCGGTCGTACTGATGAAGTCAAAATACCAGACCAAGTACAATACGATTCGTGTACAATTTACTAAAGCTATTACTGAGATGTAAATTAAACTGTGATTAGAAGATGTATTTCATATTTAAAACAAAATTCCGTCATATTTTTATCATTATGCATTCCCAATCAAAAGGACATCCACTTTGGTTACACACATACACACACACACACACACACACACACACACACAC
>JAHWXV010138170.1:0-11322 GCA_024586415.1 Phrixothrix hirtus
CATAATTAATTATTCTAATTATTCAATGTTTCCCGCACTCCGCGATTTGTTAAAGTCTTTTATATTGTCTTTCTAATTAAATTAATAATAAAATTATAATCGCGATTTAAGTCTTACACAGGTACTTTTACAATCTTTGAGCAGTGAATATTCATGCACTGAATGAAGGTTTGTAAAGTCTAATATCGAAAATATTGTTTACTGGTGTAACCGTATAAATTAAAGTGGCCTTCATCTACCTATTATAATTAGATTACTTGAAAATTTGTCACTCTCCAATATTTCCTTCAACATCACAAAGGTGCGGCTGATTCGTAATGCCACGGACTGTTACAGTAAGCAACAAATTAAAATGTAGTAATTGATAAACTAAAACACTAATAATGCCAAAGAAACAATTATTAAACAAATATTAAGTCAAATATTTAAATTATAAAAATTAAATAAACTAGAATGACTACTGCCGAAAGTTACAATTATATTTACCAAACTAAAAGTACTAAGAGTGGATCTATGGAAGTTTTTCTAAAAGCACATGTAATCCTTAGTATAGCCCCTCTTTGTGTTGATAATATTTTCTTTTTAACTGAGCCAAGTTTTAACCGTTTTATCCAGGTACTGGCAGCGTAAAAAATTTTAGTCATTAGTGCATTATTTAAATATAAGCAAGCGGTTTTCAGAGAAATTTTAATTACTTTTAGAGCTATCCTGACTGTTTCCTGTATTATATTTATTCCTTTTTCACATACGTGATTAATATGCAACTTAAAATTTTGTTCTTCATCTATTATTACTCCTAGGTTTTGGCTCTGGAGAACCTTTTATTTTCTAGTTTAATTACTGGGCTCCTCTGCAAGAAACCCATCACCAGGGTAAATATCTTTTCTGATAATATTTCTAATTTGACCTCCAAGCACCAATTTTGAATGTTTTCTAGTAAACTATTCACCTAGTGTTCAAGCTCATTACGTGGCTCAGCTTATAGAAGTATTGCCACATCATCTGTATATGCCGTAACATCTAAAATTTCGTCATCGTTTTAAAATTTAAAAGTAAATTATCCAAA
Organism: Phrixothrix hirtus; assembly: GCA_024586415.1. Taxonomy (NCBI): domain Eukaryota; kingdom Metazoa; phylum Arthropoda; class Insecta; order Coleoptera; family Phengodidae; genus Phrixothrix; species Phrixothrix hirtus. The sequence continues at coordinate 1,067 of JAHWXV010138170.1, forward strand.
AGTATATCCCAAAATAAAGGTCAAAAAATGGAGCCCTGAGGGCATCCCTTAGATATACGTTTTGAAATTTGTTTATATTCAGTTTTAGTTATTGAGTACATATCCCGACAATAATTTATTATACCTTTTAGAATATCTCGAGGTATTATGAGCGTTTCTAAATCTCTAATCAATACAGGCCACAATAAATTATCAAATGCCCCACAAATACCAAAACATACAAGTACTGTATACTTTGATTACTCAGTCCAATAGTATTAAAAAGTCTCTGAATAGCATCTTCCGCCGACCTGCCTTTTCTAAAGCTATATTGACTTCTGCTGCAGCCTATTTGAAGACTATCTAATTAATTCTTTCACTTATTAATTTTTCTTTTAATTTTCCTAACCTATTTAAAAGACAGATTGATCGTATTGTAACAAAACTAGTTAATTGTTTTACAATTTTTATTTACATTCACTAAAATTATAATTAACTATATACACTAATATAATTAACTATTTATTTCACAATCCACTAACATCAAACATTTATATTTTGATTTATGTATATTTATATTTATATCAGTAATGCACAGTACAAGATTCTAACGAAAACTAACTAAGAGAATTTAATCAGCTGCTTATATATAAAAGATAATACTAAAACAATACTCTAGAAGATTTCCAGGATATTACTCACAACAATGATTTATTAAATTGTAATGCTATGACTCATTGCTGACCTAATAGAATTGACAGATATAAATTACTGCAATGAGTCATTTGGGGATTACACCATCTATTTTATTCTAGAAAAAGACATTGGATGTTTCTTGAACCTTCCATCAGATTTCTAATTTTTGTTACACTGCGCCCTTCTTAAGACTGTTACGTCCCGTAACAGAGACTTTGAACTTTGCACTTGCGATGGTTCTGTCTTCGTCGGAAAATGTCAGAATCTGCGCTGCGATCCACACTTATAGCCACATTTGTTGAAAGAATGGCAGTGCACAGATTTTATCGTTGGTGGAGTTCCATTTGGATTCCAACTACACACCAGGATTTTGACACCAGTGCCTCAAAGCACTACCTATAACATGTTACGTACCCCGACCCAATTAAGCTGTTCTAGATCGCAGCCCAGCTCGGAACAGCTAACTTTCTATTGGCACCGATACAAATATGTTTCCTTAAATCCCATAATGCCTCTTGCAAGTCGTCATAGCGTGGTTTTTGATAGGATAATGCTTTTGTCACAAGGTAGTAAATACTTCGCATACCTTGGCGGTGACGGCGTAGCAGGCGACATGCCTTACCAATTTCTGGCTCTTGCTGCAGTATTCTTCTATGCCACCATACCTCTTCTTAAACTCAACTGCGATGCCACGGGACATTCGGACGTCTTTAGCGACACAATGAGCCAAGGAGTACTCCTCTTGTACACCAAACAGATTTCTGTACTCCTCAGTGGTAACCCCAAGTCTAGCTTTATGATGTCTCAAATACATTGTCATAAAGTCAGTGAATGATTGTTCGCTGTTTTTGACTCCTAGTTCTTCCACTCCGAAATGGTTAGCCCTTTCTACACATTCTTCCTGCTCCGGTTCTGCGTTCCTCCCAGCGTATGGAGCTAACCAATTCATGTTAACCACTTTGGGTATTCCTCTGGCAAATTTCATAATTAGGCAGATTACATTGTTGATCCTTTTTATTGCTTTATACGGACCTTCCCAAGATCTTTGCAATTTGGGAGATAGGCCTCGTCGTCGCTGAGGTTGGTACAACCAGACTAGATCATTTGATTGAAATCCTCCCGTTTTGGAACTTACATCATACTGGACTTTCACTAGATCGCTGGCAATCTGGATATTATTACGAACTCTCTCATGAACAGAATACAGTTTCTTTCGTAGGCTTTCAGCATACGCAGTTCCAGCGAACTCCTCCTCTCCAGCCTTACTACCAAACTCCAAGTCACACGATAGTCTTACTTCACGTCCAAACAACACCATAGCTACGGTCTTTTCTGTCGTTTCGTGTTCGGCTGATCGATATGCCATCAGAAACAGATGTAAGTATTTGTCCCAATCTCTTCGATGGTCTGAGACAACATTTAACAAATATTTTCCCATTGTTCGATTCATGCGTTCTACCATTCCATCTAACTGTGAGTTAAAATCAGTTGTTCTGGTCTTGCGTATTTTCAACAGTTGGCAGAGACTTTGGAACAAGGCTGACTCAAAATTTCTCCCTTGGTTTGAATATGACTTCAAAGGAATCTCAAAACAGCTGAACAGTTCTTTTACCAAGGTCTCGGCCACTGGAATTGCATCTGATTAGATAGAGCGTATGCTTCGGTCTATTTACTAAAATAGTCTATTGCAACCAGAATGTATTTGTTTCCTGCTTTGGTTTCAGGAAATGGACCAGCTACATCAATGGCGTCTCTTTCGAATGGACTACGTACATTATATTGACGCATCGGTGCTTTTCGACTCCCCAATGGACCGTTACCAGATGCACATATTACACATTTTCGACACAATTCCTTAACATCATCCTTGCAGTTCATCCAATAAAATCTTTCACGGATCCTTGCCAGAGTTTTCTTTACCCCATATACCCTCCTGATGGACTATCATGCAGCTGTGGTAGAGTTTCCTATACTCTGTTCTTCTGAACCACCAACTGCATACGTGTTTTGCTTCCATTATCACTTTCCAGGGCTCTTCTCGAAAGGCAGTCCTGAACTTGCAAGGAGTCCCATTGGGACCAATACGTTTTGACAATGAGATTACATAAGGCCACTTCCTCCCAGCCTGGTCTTCGACCTTCATTCTTCCATTTTAATAGCACCTTCAGGTCTGAGTCATTTTCCTGATCTTGTTTAACATTTTCTAGGTTTCAATCATCATTATTTACAGTAGTACGGTTGACAAGAGGATCTTCAACTTTTGACTCCAACCGAGTACAATGCTTGCTATCTTCTGTGCAAGGTCGCCTTGATAAAACGTCAGCATTCCCATGAATTTTTCCGGCACGATATTCAACTTCAAAATCGTACTCTTGTAGCCGTTCAATCCACCTTACTATTTGGCCTTCTGCTTTCTTAAACTGTAGGAGCCATTTCAATGCCGCGTGATCAGTTCTCAATAACAAATTTCGTCCACTACAGGTATTTGTAAAAGTGTTCAACGGCCTTTATCATCGCCAGCAATTCTTTGTACGTAACACAATAGTTCTTCTCAGGTTTGGACAACACTTTGCTAAAATACCCAATTACTCATTCCTGTCCATTTTGAATTTGGGATAGCACTGCACCGATGCCGACGTGACTAGCATCAGTATCTAATACAAACCTTCCTTCTATTCTAGGGTAACTGAGTATGGGTGCCGTTATCAGTGTTCGTTTAAGTGTCTCGAATGACTTCTGGTAGCGATTGTTCCATAAATATGGCTGGTCTTCTTCAGTAAGTTTTGTAAGGGGTTTTTCGATGTATGCAACCACGTACAGATCGACGATAGTAAGTGCATAACCCCAAAAAGCTTGTTAATTCATGTTTATCTTTCGGTTGTAGCCATTCTAGTACGGACTCGATTTTCTCCGGGTCCGCTGCCACACCATTTCCGAGACTACATGGCCCAAGTATTTTACTTTGTTTTGAAACAAGTTACACTCTTTCGGACTAAGTTGTAGATGTGCACTTCGTAGTTTTTGAAACACCTCTTCGAGATTTTTCATGTGCTCGTCGAAAGTCATTCTAATTACTATGACATCGTCCAAGTATACTAGATATGTTTTCCAATACAACCCTCTCAGGATCGATTCCATTAGCTTTTCAAGCGTCGCTGGTGCATTGCACAAGTAAAAAGAGATCACAGTGAACTTCTAGAGGCCAGAGCCAACAAAGAATCCTGTCTTTTCTCGATGTTCAGCCTCCATATCGACTTGCCAATAACCACTTTTCTTGTCTAGAGTCGAAAACCATTTGGAGCCAAAAATCGTGTCTAAAGTGTCGTCAATTCTGGGTAGAGGATAACTGTCCTTTTTGGTCACATTATTTAAACGACGGTAATCCACACAGAATCTGGTGCTACCATATTTCTTTTTAACCAATACAACTGCCGATGCCCAAAGACTGCTAAATGGCTTGATGATCTGTTAGGATTCTTCTCGTTTGGATAAAGGCAGTCTCCTTGGTCATTGACTTATTGGTTGGGCATCACTAGTATTTATTTTGTGCGTCACAATATTAGTTCTTCCTTTCAGACTTGCTTTAGCCTTTTGCTCATAGGATAACACGTTTTCCAATGATTCGAGTGTGGCATGCAGTATAGGTAAATTTTGTATGTGTAAAACCTTTTAAGTAGCTTTTGTGCAACGTACCACGGATGAGATAGCTGTGCATGATCCTAATTCAGTGCCCTTCTTTAGAGTTATTTGGAAGGTATTTACATTCATTAAGTAAATAGGCGTTATTTCCTTGGTGTCGATCAACGCTCTTCCAGCTAAAATTCCACTACCAATAGTTACATTACTGGTTTCTAAAATTCCTATAAATCCTTCCCGGAAGTCTCTATCCGATGGGCCCAAACTATTGTTTCACTGATTGGCGGTAATATCACTTCTTCGGCTAGCATTATTTTTATTACATGGCCATCCCGTTGATTCATGAGTATCTCTTCATCATCAACCCGTACGATGTGGTTCTTTAAGTTTAAGGCGAAGCCAAACTCAGACATTACATCCAAACCCAATATAACAGGTTCCTCAAAACCAGCTACTAGCACACGATGCGTTAACTTCCTACAGCCAATCTCATTGTCTAATAATTTCACCATGAACGGTTGCGTGCTTTCCGGCAGCTGTACGTAATCGCAGCTGTGACGTCAATAATCTTCCATTTCCAACAACGTTCAGTTTTACTATTGTCTTTGTTGTTCCTGTGTCCAGCAGTATTTTGCAATTTTTCCCTGCAATTGTGCCATTAATGTAAAAACTATCTGGTTTATGTTTTAGCGATGCCACTTGAATGGTGACTTCTTGGTGGTTTGTATTATCAGCCGGACTGCTTATAAAATTTTGACAATTTTTCTGTGTATGCCCCTGTTTACTGCGCTTCCTGGATCGAAGTTTACGTCCTGTTGGTTTTTGCATCTTAAGTACCCTCAGTAGCATTTCTTGTAGGCTCTCAACATCATCTTTGACTTCCTTGGCTGTACGTACGCGAGCATGGCTCTTCGATGCTTGTTTGGCAGCTTCAAATTCCAATGCGTGACCCAATGTACTAGCAAGGTTACGCGGACGTGCTAATCTAAGTGCTTGTTGTGTTTCAGAATCCCTACGGCCATCGACAAATGTTTGAATCCCACCTTTTGCAGGTGTTTATCTCCATATCGCAAATCCAATCGTGACACAAGGTAATCGAAGTTATTCTGTAGATCGTCTGGTATTGTTTGAAGAATGTCTAAAGCATCTCCACGTAGAGCCTCTATTAATGCAGTTGCCTTTTCTTTAATGGGCCATCCATTTGATATTGCGTCTGCCATGAATTGTTTGTGACAATTGGCCCAAGACGTCTTCCCATCATACGTGGGTGATTTAACGTGTCTTCTAGTACTCGACATGCCATTTTCAATAATAGGCAAATGTTCAACTTGAGTTATATTTACTTCGGTTGTTTGTTCATCAGGAACTAGTGACGCCTCCTTCTTAGGCATGCTGACTTCATTATTTACAGTAAGGGGAATAAACTTTCGATGTAGTTCGTCACACTTCTTAGTTACTTCTTCATATTTTGTTGACATGCCATTCGTAACGTCTTCTATTTCTTTTACTAGTTTATTTTGACTTAATTTAATTTCTTCCTGTGATTTATTTTGATTTGAATTAATCGATATTATTTCCTCCTTTAATTTGTTTGTAATTTCTTCATGCAATTTATTTTGGTTTGAGTTTATGGATGCCATTCTTTTTTGAATTTTAGTTTGATTGAATTACATTTTTTCTTGTAACTTAGTTTGATTGGATTTCATTTCTTCTTTATTGGAATCAATTTTTTCTTGTAGTTTAGTTTGATTGGATTTCATTTCTTCCTGCATCTTTTGCCACATTTCCATCAACACCTGCATATTTTGTTTTTCGGCGCTTCCTGTCACTGGCATATAAAAACAATTAATACTAGCTTTTAATTAGTAGTTGTCTGTGAGTTCAACTTTTAAAGACAAATCCTACACCTGGCACCAATGTAACGAAACTAGTTAATTGTTTTACAATTTTTATTTATATTCACTAAAATTATAATTAACTACATACACTAATTTAGTTAACTATTTATTTCACAATCCACTAACATCAAACATTTATGTTTTTATTTATGTATATTTATATTATTTTTTATGTATTTATGTATATTTATATTTATATCAGTAATGCGCAGTACAAGATTCTAACAAAAACTAACTAAGAGAATTTAATCTGCTGCTTATATGTAAAAGATAATTCTAGAACACTACTCTAGAAGATTTCCAGAATATTGCTCACAATAATGATTTAATAAATTGCAATGCTATGACTCATTGATTTGACAGATATAAATTACTGAAATGAGTCATGTGGGGATTACATCATCTATTTTTTTCTAGAAAAAAGTATTGGATGTTTCTAGAACCTTCCATCAGATTTCTAATTTTCGTTACAGTATGATTTACCTTTTTGTGGGTCTTTCCCAAGATCCCTCTATTAAAATTTTTACGAGTACGGTTGCTATTTTCCATGAATTTGGTATTCTATGGAAACCGAAAAATTTAATAAATTAAGAAAATTATTTTCATTTAAAATAAATTGAGTTAAAAGTGGCATACCTGCTGTTAGCCACCGACACCCTGTGTGTTGTAAATGTTGAAAATAACCTAAATAAAGGAGACAGAGATATTAATTTAAGTTTGTTAATCAATTGACTTAGTGACATTGTGACAAGGACAACCTAGTGCGTAATTTATGTGAATAAATATAAAACAAACATATTTTACAACAATTTTTAATAACTTCCGAGTGAAACATTCTAATCAACATGGGAATAGATAACTATTTAGTGAAATATTCGGTTGGGGACTTCATCTACGGAAACAGCGTGGAAAGTTGGTGGTGTTGAAACATTTATTTTACATATTTGCAAATTTTGAAAGTTTATTTTATTTAAATTTTGTTTAGATGCAAGAAAAATGGCTGCACTATTAAATACAGATTTGATTATTATTCTATTTAAAACTCAATGTTAAATTCATATGTGTATATGAATTCCTGATTTTACTAATGTACCCAATTAGCGATGAAGTATTTGAGAATCCGGGGTTACCTAACCAACGCGATCGGATTGTGTTATGTAAATTTACATCATAAATGAATTTTAATTATCATAATGAGAAAAGTTAACTAAATAAACCTTTATCGTTACCTATTTAGAATTTGATTCTTGAATACGTTACTTCATAAGGTCATTATATTATTTTAGGAAATTTTACGTTGATAATTATTGTGTTTGAATTTTAATTTGATACATGTGTAATTTTGTTTTTGTGAAATATATAGTGACAATGCTCCTACAAAGGTAAGATGTATGGTGTGTTGTATGCATTTGACCTGTGAGGTGGATTTCAGGGTATTAGTAAGTTATACAAGTATATGAAGAAACTGGTAGGAAATCCAGATAGCAGTTAATTAAAAGATAGAAAGTAAAATATAGTCAACTTAGGAAACATTATATAAAAATATCTTACATATTGGATTCAGCCCAATTAAAAGCTGTTTTCAAAAATAATTTGTCACCCAAACGTGGGTAAATTAAAAGAACAAGCACTAGTACAATTTTATATATTGAATTCGGAATTTTAAACTCCGTTTTCAACTTTTATTTTGGCACCCAAGCACGTGGGGCAAATTCTGAGGCTAGGAATCGCTGCTGCTAGTATAAATGAGTCAAGGTCATGACAATAGACATGGAATACATTATAACCGAATAAGAGGATTTAAACGTAGAATGAAACTACAGAACTGTGGAGTGAGAATTTAAAGAATTTAAAACGTCATACCAAAATGAAGCAAAAGAAGGAAATTACAGAGTATCGGGAAGTCCAATAATAATTTTACAAGCTTCGGAAAACCCGATAGAGAATGTTTGTGGGGATGTAAAGGTACAACTAAAGGCCGTTTTGAAAAATTTAAGATCCCATATCAACAACGCTAAAATGGCATGGGAAGAGTATACGACCATAAATATGAAATAAATATAATAAGAAAATCATTAATAGGCAATTAAAATGATTGATTCGAAGTAATCGAGAACCGATGTGACACATTTGAAGAGTTCGAAAACCTGTTTTTGAAACAAAATTGGGATTATAGAACCCAATAGAAGGTTAAGCTTGACATGTTGGAGGTGAAGCATAGACCCGGTGCAAACGCCACAATGGATAGTTGTTTAACAAAGGAATATTTGCAATATATTCAATTGGAAGAAAACGTATTTATGCAAATATTGTCAGGACATTTTAATGTCGACATTATATGCAAAGCAGTAATCAGTGAGGTACGAACATATGAGCCGCTGATTACGCTAGTAAAGAAATACATTACTAAAGAAATCTGAGGGAATTTGCAACGAAATTATACAAACAAAAGTTATTACAATAACAATAATTACAATAACGAATATAATAAACGACCACAGAGACAAGGTCAGTACAAAGAATATAACGAGATTAAGAATGTAGGTCAAGGCCATAGACAAAAGAAGCAACTAAATATGATAAAGTTAAAGGAAACCAATGTACCAGGAAATGGTTTAATTACTCGTAGAACGAGAAAACAAAAACTACAGAAAAATGCCCGAAAATTTAGTGAATCGTAATGAGGGTAAAGGAAGTAATTACAAGCCAAAGCCCGGACCGTGTCGGGAAATAATAATTGTAGAAATGAATAGGAAGATAGCAAATTATGTAGAAAATGAAAATTTTTGAATCGCTGTATCGCCATTCCTATTGTCATCCGAGGGAATTTGTTCAAGATATCGATAGTAGCACAGGTAAAAATAATAATAATGTAGATAATTCTAGTAATTTTAGATTGCCTTTAATTAATATGAGTGTGTTAAATAAAAATTTTACTGCTTTAGTAGACACTGTGATGGAATTTTCTTTAATTGTTCAAAGTGTCGTGGAGGAAAACAATTTGATGTTTAATAATTTAATTTCACCGACAAAGGCAATTCATCTTGTGGCGGCAAACCATAACAGATTCGCAAGTATAAAAAAAGAAGTAATAGTTGAATACAATTTGGGGCATGCAACATAAACACTGAACTATTAGTTGTTAGTTGTTAGCCCAATTTATTAATCCCGATAGTGTTGGGAATGAATACGTTAACAAAATTAAACATAAAAAAAATCAGGTGTAAGACAACACACGACTTTCTCTTACGTGTATAGATATATAAATATTGAATAACTTGAATTTATTGTCCAATAGTAGACTTATTAATGTGGTTAAGTTAGCGAACTAAGTGGACATTAAAAATCAACAGATTGTTCAGTAATACAACATTTATTATTTTGGGACACAACAGCAAATGTTAGATGTTTCGCCTCGAAACAATTGAGGCTTCCTCAGTAACTAAAATATTGCAAAGATAAATTTTGTTAGAAGGGATTTACATTATTATTACCTGAACAGAATTTATAAATAACAATGAATATTGAAATTTTTAAAAATGCGATGCACATATGACCTTCAAAAGTTCAGAGTTAAACTCTATTAGGTTTGCTTTTTAATAATATATTAAGTAAAATTAACTATTATTATGAAAATTGAAGAATGTAAAGTGTTGAACTTTTGAAGGTCATATGTGCATCGCATTTTTAAAAATTTCATTACCCTTTGCTATTTATAAATTCCGTTCAGGTAATTATAATGTAACTCCATTCTAACAAATTTAATCTTTACAATATTTTAGTTACTGAGGAGGCCTCAGTTATTTCGAGGCGAAACGTTTAACATTTGCTGTTGTTTCTTAAAATAATGAATGTTATATTACTAAACAATCTGTTCATTTTTAATGTCGACATAGTTCGCAAACTTAACCACATTAATATATAAATATGTGAATATCCACATGATTCAAATACCGTATGTCAAACTAAATTTTAGATAAAGGGAGGCTGTGCGCGTGTTTCATTAATGGTAACGTTTGTCGTATCTGTATTGATACTGACATAATT
>JAHWXV010138193.1:0-14183 GCA_024586415.1 Phrixothrix hirtus
AATAATTTGTGAAAAATATGCATTTCATTATAAAATTTACAAAATATGCAAAAAATGCATATATATGCACTTTGCATATATTCCGCCCCCTAGTGATAAGGAATATATTTAATATATTCATCGAAAATGTTGCCGTATGTACAAGGAACTGACCAAACAACCTTGTGTAACATATACCCACCATGGATGATAAATACTGTATTTTCTTTCCGTCCGAAGTCTAACATAAGCGACGAGTGCATTTTTTTGCAATTTTATAACCAAATACTTGAACATAACAAAGAATAATTAAAACTTATTTTCGTAAATTCTCGAACCACATGAAATGTCGAAAAAGTTAGAGGGTTTTTGTCTACATCGTGTATAAAACACATTTTCTCCTGGACAAATTTGAACAATATGAAACTATGATGGGTTTAATACCCAAAATAAGAATGTGCTTTGGAATAACAATTCCTTGTCTTCTGTTGCACATCCGTTTTTATCCCCAACTTGCTTCAAGCCTTAAGAATAATCTTAGTTGCGACCTGGAATTGAAAATGTCCTAACCATTAAGATTTTACTCAAGTGATTAGCGTGACTCTGATTAAATGGCAATGAACCATTTAACAGAATGTTTATTAAAACAAAAACTTAACGTTATATACAATTCTCTAACATAGATCTGGTTGTTTTGCTTTTTGCGGTCTTTCAACATGTTTACAAATAAATTTCTTACCTACTTTTAATTTCTATGTTTTAAATAATTCGAAGTTTAACTTTAGCTTAAATTAGAATTAGAAGTTTTCTCTCTTTTAGTCAATTCTTTTTATTTTACTTCTTTACATTACACAGATTTTTAGTGATTTCTTAAATAATTTATTGCAGTTGCAATGAATGTTTCGCTGATCTGTGCGCGCTAGCAAATTCCTCTTTAATTATTACCTATGACTAAAAATATTATTCTACACTTATTGTAACATAGTTATTTTTATGCAGCAATCTAGCCTACATTATTTTTTGTTTGAAATACTTTTAAATAATCTCGATTTCTTAATTTCTAAATTTTCTGGTTTTGTTAGTTATTTTAAAGTATTTCAGACAATACTTGCAACAGTATATTTGCGATAAAATTTCCAGACAAATACTGAAAACAGCATCCCAGTATGTTTTGTTACAAAAATATTTCGTCTCAAAATAGTTTTAATTTTTCTTGTAAAATTATTTCTTGGTGGATTACAGCCTATGAGCGTTAATGTAGCGATTTGGGCAAATTATTTAAAAATAATCATTCGGTTTTATTGTAAATACACCTTAACTATCTAAAATTTGAGCAATTGTTTCTAATAAAACGAACATTTTTTTACAAATAAAAAAGTAATCAGTAGCCATACCCTTTTTTATCTCGCCGCTGTTTTATCCTATTTTCATATGTATGTTAAAAAGTTGCTGATTTATACAAATTATTGAGACACTTGTAAACTTACCTTTGAAAAACATTTTAATAATTGAAGTAAATATAATTCACTACAATTAAACTAAACTTCACCTTTTAAACACTTACTTATTTACAAGAACAAGTAAATGCATGTTTACCTCAACAGCAATTGAATAACTGATCTATCAAAAGCAATTCTTGGTCACCAGGCCTGCCAGGTGCGTTTCGTAAAGGTAATTTAGAAAACGTATCACTCAACCGAAAAATTCTAATAATTTACATCTTTCAACTGTTTTTTTATAAGCTACGAGGAAAAACGTTAAGGAATGCGTTTAACTTAATTCTATGTTATTAAAAATTAATAAACGCATATATTTTCTGATACTTCTATATTTAATAAGTCGTAGCTAGAGTACTATACATATTTTTAACAACTACGTATTCTATCTTATAGAAATTTTTATTTAAAACATTTTTGGCTCTTAATATTTCTTTGAATCTTGTTTTGTTTTTGAGATAAAGAAAGAAAATGAACAAAAGTACCAAAATTCAAGATGGCGACGAATTTTTTCCAATGTTCCACTCGCCAGAGGGATGGGCACTTTTAGTATGACTACAAGGAAGTCAAACGCTATTAAATGCGCGTAGTCGTAGCTTTAAGCAAATTTATTCACAATACACCATGCGCAATTTCGTAAATGCACTGGATTATTAAAAACAAATGGAATTGCGTGTTTACAAAATCAAATGCAGCAATAGCGAATATAATAAAATACCGGGTATCCCATTTCAAATGATCCACCCATAATAATTTGAAGACGAAACAAAGAATGGATATGCGGCTTTTGCCATCTTTTTCAGTATTAAGGAGACCACCTTTGACATGAGTTTTAATTTCTTTTACCTTACTCGGCTCATGCTCACCACCCTCGACTTAAAAATCTTAAATAGCAACAACCATGTAGAACATCTAAGATGAGCCACCCAGTATATGTCTACTGCAGAGACTCGCTCTAGTAATTGTCAGTTATTTGTTTTTGCTAACCAGGTTGTTTGGGATAGGCTGTAGCAGAAAATTCTACGCTTAATAAATATCAATCAAAGGCCGCTGCTAGGTTAATCAACATCAATAACATCAAAAATAACGTAAAAAATTATGAAACCTTGGAAAATGATATTTTTGGCACAATGTAATTGTGTTTTACACAGCAACAATGGTTAGAAAGTATGAGTTCAACTATAGAGAATTGTTTTCATTAAATAAAGAATGAAACAGCAAACAATATTGATGTACAATAATGTAACAATAACATAATTCAAACTATAAATATTTATCGAAATTTAAATAGAAGTTACTTACGCTATGAAAATAAAGTAATTTGAAATTAAAATAATAACAGACATTGCTCTTAGGACCAAGTGTATAGGATACAGAAAAGCAGGAACAGCTGATATAACTTCTAAGGCAGCAACGGTTTGTCGAATTTCTGTGTCCGAACAGTGTTTCTAATTGGAGTTCTGAAAATTGATCTCAAACATAAATAAATATAAATATATTAATAATGGTCTTATTAATAATTTCAATACCAAATAATTTTTAAAAATGAAAATAATCAAATTTATAAAAATTTCAAAAAATTAACGTTTTAATATTTGATTAATTAAACTAAATATGATATACTATACTATATTAAATCAACTGCTAGTAATAGCCCTTTATGTTAAATTGTTAAAATCATAGAAATCGGTAGATTTGCTAAACAAATGTGAAAATACAGGGTCGTGCATGACCGTCTCAAAAGAAAGCATATTTAAAATTTGCATGGAAACTTAACAACTTTACCGACATCCCTAAGTGAGTTTTAGTACTACTTTTTCGTTAAACGACACGATTTATGGAAATTAACGTGAGAATCGCGTAGTGCATCTAGCCGACAAAAAATTTTATCTCATTGGTTTAAATTTAAAGTGCGAGCCACCGTATTTGATAATCAAACTGTGAAAAGGTGATATAAACTGCAACCATCAAAAATATTTGTCTTTTTCCTGATTAATCAGCATTGATGAAACGTCGCACAGTTACAGTGGAATCAGTGAAGTAACAAAGCTGATACAGTCAAAGATCCGGTGACAAGTTCATCGTTAAATTAATTTTAGAGAAGGATAAAATTATACTTAATTTGTTACACCTGTGAACACAGGGGACAATTAGTCCGCTCTAAACGAAAGAAATAATTTCCGTAAAACAAACAGCAGGGGAAAATTCAATAAATCTGCTACTACACTATAAAGGTTAGTTAGCAAATTATTAAACCCGAAACGCGAAATTTCAAAAGACTTTCAATTATTATTTAAGGAAGTAGAATAATTTAAAATCTAAGTAAAGGTGTATAGATTGAGTTTAATTCTTAATTCTTTTATTTAAAATTCAAATAACCTGTAGTTTGCACCGTTAGTTAGAAATTTATGTAATCCTTTAGTATTAGAATAATCCTTTTCATCAAATGTTTTATTTGTTGCAAATGTATAAACTCGTTTTGAAAGGTAAAACATCGTAGCTGTAAATAACTGCTTTCATTACCATTTATTTTAAATAATCCAAACACTTCTTTTATTGCTTTTATTATTTTAATGGTTTTATTTTGTTATGTAAATAACATAAAATTTTAACATGAATTTAATAAATATAATTAAACCTATGTTTTGTATTTGTTTGAGAATAATAACAAAGCTTAATTTTAAATAATACGCAAGCCAGGCAACAAGGTAAATAATAGTACCCTTTGGCACTCGCTTCGACGGTACATATACTAAAATTGGAACGATACAGGGAAGATTGGCATGGCCCTGCGCAAAGATGACACAAAAAGAAACTGTTACACTAATAGAACTTGAGGAGGCCCTCAAATCTTCTAAAAACTGTTCCCCTGGGCCAGATTGACCTTATGAACTTATAAGTAATATACCTGTTAAGCAAAAGCAAAGTTTACTACAAAAATACTTAAAATTGGAATATACCCGAAGCAATGAAATGAGGCATATATTATACCATTACTAGAACCAGGTAAGGACTCGACATCGCCAAAAGCTTATCGACTAATTTCACTTACTTGTTGCCTAAGCAAAATATTAGAAAATATTATAAGCAATAGATTACTCTGGATATTGGGAAATTAACACCTCTTATCTAAACATCAAACAGGTTTTCGTAAGCATAAATCTACCATAGATCAACTGGCCCTGCTGGAAAACGAAATACAACAAAACTTTGCGCATAAAAACATCTAGTTTCAATATTCTTCGACCTGGAAAAGATATTTGACACAACAAGGCGATATGGAATAATAAGAACTTTACATGAGTGGGGATTAAAATGTCATATACCTATATTCATTCAAAACTTCTTAAAAAGTCGAAATTTCAAAATAAAGCTTGGTCAGAAATATTCATCTTCATGGTTTCTTGAAAACGGAATCGCCCAGGAATCAATACTTAGCGCCATACTATTCATCATATCTGTCAAAGACTTACTGCAAAATATCAACCCAGAAATCGAAAAGTGTTTATACGTTGATGACCTATGCATTTTCTCCTCAGCAGCCTCAATACTCGAAGTTGAACAGACATTGCAAACTGTTATTAACATAATATCAGGCCAAACAGAAAAGGAGGTTTCAAATTCTCTAGTAGCAAGCTGCAAGCTAAAACATGAACAAAATGATCCCTCCCGTTTTTTAAATGGCTAACTGCTATCCTGTAACCATCTACGAGATTTCTAGGCCTTATTCTCAATAAGCAATTCAGGTGGGGAGAGCATCTAGCTGATCTAGTATGCAGATGTAAAAAATCCTTAAATATAATTAAATCAGTTTCAAATACAAACTGGGGTGCAACAAGCAAACACTAATGTATTCCACGTTAGTACTATCAAAGATTGATTGCGGATGTGTAGTACTATAACGTTTCGTTTTTCTCTAATTATGTCAAGGGAGAAAATTATTTGTATTTTGCTTAGATAGACTACATCGTAAAGGCCGGGTTCTTTCTTTATAGTACTTCTCATTAACGGAGGGCTCAGTTGTTCGTATTTAGCTAAATTGGTTAATAAATAACAAGTCAATAAACCTTCATAAGCTATATATTACAAATAACAACAAATGAATTAATAATTACAAATTAAAATGTATTTACAATATAAGCGCGAAAAGTTCAGAACCAATGTATACAAAATGATAATGGAAGATTCAAAAATAATTAGCTATACGTTCTCTAATGCTAAAACAACTATGTACAAAGTGAACAGAATGAAATGAGCATTAACCCAATCCTTCGTGTCTGCGACAACGGCAATCAAATATTGAATTTAAACCGTAAAGCTCAGACAATGTACGCATTTAATTATTGTTGCCGACAATCGGTTTGTTTCAACTAATGTTAAATTTTAGCAACGGACGGATGATAATTTCAAATCATTATCAATGAAATTAATTAATTAGCGCTTCTCATAAAAGGGCAATCAACCATTAACAATTAATTTCTACAGGCCTTGAGCGAATGCTAGAAATGCATTTGGAAGTTGTCTAATAACGGGTCTCGTATCAATGCTGTTGGCAATGATACACAAAACGGTAATAGTCGACCTGAAGAAATTTCTGAATTCCTATTACAGAAATTCTTCCGCGGTCTGGATATCTTTCAACGCAACTTCCTGTTGCGCTGCGAACTGGAAGAAGCGTTTAAGAGCATTACCTGCGGGTTTGTCGAGTTCTTTTGTCGAGTTTTACGGGCAACTGCGGCGCCAGAATAAGACCGACAGCGCAACGGTGTACGGCGGTGGTTTTCAAGATTCTCCAGCTATCTTATCGCCTTGGCAACTGTCTAACTGGAGAATCGTGGTTCAGCCCTTGGTGACGCCACCCGCTACCCTAGCACCTAAGCGTCGTCAGCGATGACAAGACGTTTTACAACTTACAAGGTTCACTGGCGCAATTATATATTTTAAATCACAGGTTGATTCATAAAGCGGGTCCTGCTAGGAGAGCGCTTCGCTGTCTATTATATCACGGTCGGATCTAGAGCGTCGCTTCACGGCTGAAGCCGGAGTATCTCGCCTAGGAGCGTATCGGTGTGTTTGGCTCCGCTGTTGGAGTCGAAGTATATCGATTTGCGGTTGACATCAGAGTGTCCAGCTCGCTTCGCGGCTAAAGATGATGTTTAGCGGTATCGGAGTGTCTCGCTCCGCTGTTGAAAGCGAAATGTCTTAAGCCATTTTTGGCATTTGCCATTTTTTCATAGGGAGTAGAGTTCCAGGAGGATTTTCCCTTGCCTCTGTCGGAAATGTACCTTGATTTAGGTTTCTTGTGCTGCGGGATGCAGCGCCCGGTTCGGGGAGTGGCGTTCGTGGCTTCGCCTCGAACGTCGCGAGGATGTCTGGAAGACGAGCCAGGATAAGTGTGACGCCTTCTCTAAAAGTGACGGCATCCTCGGGTGCCGCTAGTATAATAGCGGCTGCCTTCATAATTTTGGCCATGTCTACGGTGTTGCGCATGGCTTGTAGCATTTCTGTTGCTGGGGTAGTTGTGGCTGTTGGCCCTTTTACAGCCTCTCCATATGAGAAATTTCCTGCGGGCCTGGGCCTTGCAGGAACTGGAGCTGCACGAAATGCAGGAATTGACGGTGCTGCTGATCTACGAGCTCCATGTGCCCTATGGATTTGGTGTCTTGGGCACCCTCTATAGCTTGCGGTGCGACCACCACCGCAGTTCCCACACTTCTCAGGAACTACTCGCACTTTCGTGAATTCAATGGTGTGGTGGCCGTCTGCGCACTTGACGCACATAGGACTTGCTTTACAACACCTATGGGAGTGGCCAAACTGTTGACATCGCTGGCACTGGATGACACCTCTTTTTCCATTTCTGGGTACTTCTACCCTTACCATCAAGTGCATTATCTCCTTCAGGTTAAAATATTCCTTACCTGAGGGAGATTTCGTTAATTCAACGAAGTTTAACGGAATGGGCTCCTTTGTTCTCCCATTCCGTATCCGCTTCACTGACATAACTGGCAAGCCCTTGCTTGCCAGATTGTCTTTAATTTCCTGATCGGAAATTGACCCGGGCAGCCCCCTAATTACTACCCTAAGTGGTTTGTCTTCGGGTAGTAGGTATGTATGATTGGTCAGCTGCCTATCGTCGACGATTTTAGTTATGCTACGGAAATCGCTTGCCGTTTCCGGTTGCAGACGGATGCCTAAAGCAGTGCTGGCGGCTGCCTTGGGTGTGATATCCTTTTTTTTCAGGGCTTGGATTATGTTCGCCCATTCTTCTTTTCTTCTGAGCACTATGAGGGGGACTCATTACGCCCCCCTCGTAGAGATCGTGCTGGTCTTCGTTTGAGCTTCTGCTTCTTGTTCAGGTTCGCTTTCAGATAGGACTTCGTACCTGTTTTGTGTTGTGATTTTTGTGGAAGGGCTAGCATCGTTCCTTCCGGTGGCGGATTTTGGCTTGCTAGATTTTACTTCTAGGAAGCTTTTGTCATCGTTTTCTTCTGATGAAGAGTAGTCCATTCCCTTATCTAGAAGTTCGATGGCTGCTTGAGCCGCGGCGTTGCCCTTGGCGTATTCGTGAAGCAGTCGTTCGGCTTCATTTCCGGCTGCCTCCGGGTATCTTTGGGCCATTTTGATTATGTGATCCGGCAGGTTGCGTAAAATTTCGTTGGACGGTCTGACTGGTTTGGTTGAGCTAATATTCTAGGAAGCCGACTAGCGCGTCTCTCGTGGCGTCGCGTCGTCCATCTTAGTGCTGGCAGTGGGCATTTCGTTAGATATATAACTAAATTTGCACTATTAGTTGGTTTGATACTGCAACCGACCCACCGCAGCAAGCTGAAGTGGCTTAAGTTACAGTATCACAAAAGAACAATGAGATAACAACAAATATACGTGTGTACCTGTTGCAATCTCAGCGCACACTCTCCTATCGTGTCTTAAGCGTACTTGGGTCGCTCCTTATATACTACTTTGAGACATGGTATCTTTATTGCTCTCGCTTAACTTATTTGGTATTGTATTCTTGCGCCTTGCGGTGTACTTGGAATTTTTAACATGTTCATATATAAAATGGTGGCGTCTTATTTGTTATGTACAATTTACTTAACCTATTTTAACTAAATCCATTATTTGTAGTTTGTCTAATTTTAATTAGATAAACTACTAGACTTACAAACATTTATATTAATTATTTTAGTTACTAAATGTTTCTAGCACTTTGCGAATTCTTAGTCTTTTACATTATCCTTTTAATTAAGCTAATAATAACATTATAACATTGAAACTCGCGAAAAACTATATCGGTTTTTATAATCGCGATTTTGATGTTATGAGGGTACTTTTACAGTATACTCTTCAGCTACATCATCAAAGCTAGTATACTTGATCCTGTTCGCAACACGGGAATTCGATTGGCTTTGGACGCCTTTCACACAAGCCCTACCGTGTCTCTCTGTTGCGAATCAGGACTTCTACCGTTAAAATATCGAAGAAAACAATTCTTGCTGAAACATTGTGCACGCTTAAAAGCTCAACCGCATCACCACGACTATAATAAAACCTTTTCGGGTGAAAACAGAATGTATTTTCATAACAGGCCGACCATTACCAGACCAGTTGGAATTCGCTTTGAAGAGACAGTGTAAGAGCTCAATAAACAACCCCAAGAGATATACCAACTGTCACAAGGGGAAATCCCTCTATGGAGTCTATTGCTGACCAAAATAAAAAGGACACAGCAACAACTGTAATAGATAAGAAACTTCGAGAACTCCTAAACATCTATAAAGAAAGTGAATTCCTATATACAGATGGCTCCAAAACTACACAGGGAACTGACAGTGCTTTTTACCACCGAGAAACGCCGCACTCTTAGAACTTGAATACAACAGCCTCAACATACACTGGAGAATTGTATGCAATCTGGCAAGCAATACTTTACATTCTTATAAATGGTTACACTTCCTTTATTATTTGCACGGATTCATTTAGTTCACTTAAAAACTTTTTCAAAATCTTTAATACCGATTCCCTTGTACAAAAACTCAAGCTCTCATGTAGGGGATACAATCGAAGAATATTAGAGTCATATTTATATGGATACCGAGTCACATAAGCATACATGGTAATAAAATAGTAGATAATGCTGCAAAGCAAGCAACTTACGAAACGGCGGCAGATGGTGTACTACTCAAACTAAATGACAACATCACACTACAAAAATAGGCTACTCAACTTATGACAGTAAAAATGGAATCAGTTGGATGCCAAACTAAAAATAGTAAAACCAGCAGTAACTAAATATGAACTGCAAAATCTTAGCAGAAAGGAACAAACTATAGACTGTAGACTGTGAATTGGGCACACTAACTTAACATCATCGTTCATGCTAACAAACAGTAGACAACCTAGGTGCGATTATTGCCACCCAGGACTTACGGTCAAGCACGTACTATTCGAATGTCAACAACACACAAACGTTAGAAGAGAATTAAATTTCCCCAATAATTTACACCAATGGCTTGACACAACCCAAGTAGCTACAAGAAAGGTTATTCAATATCTCCAAAGAGCATATTTATATCAAAATATCTAGAGATACCTAATAGACAACCATATTGGCTCTTATCACCGAGACTGCCGCTAATGACCACGATGTCGATGCCACTGAAATCTAACATAAAGAAAAAAAAGGTACTCATTGTATGTGTCATTCAAGTTGTACACTAGAACCACCTCTAGCGAAGTTAGTTGCCCATTGACCCCAAATAGATAAACTATTTAATAAATAAATACCGCTCGATCAACTAAATAATCGAAGTAAAGCAATTAAAAAGTCGCGACCAAACAATACATATGGTTATTTATTCCGTTAATCTTTATCCCGTAGACATTTTTAAGAACCGAAAAACCTTAAATTAACAAACTAACCAAGAGACAAAAAGTTCTAAAATTTGAATCCAGTAATTAATAAAAATCAGAAAAATAAGAAATTGTAGAATAGTGATTTATTATTTATAAATCAAAATAGATACATTAAATCTATGAAGCCAGAAGGTTAAATGCAATTTAAAAAGATAATCAATATGAATCTAAAATTTAGAATCGAAACAAGGTTATGTAATTAATTAACCCGTTAGAGCCCACCGATACCATATGGTATCAGAGATCATTGACGCGAATCACGCCTCTTTTAATATTCGCTTAAAATTCAAAATCTTTTGAACACTCATAATCCCGTCGCAACTACCTGCTCTTGCATTCAATATCAATTTAGTTGCCTTTTGAAGCTGTAGTGAGCCGTTGTGTGTAATTGTTTTATGTGAAAATCTTTACTACTAAAATCATGAATATTCGACTAGCGTAAGTAAATAATTTTCATACGTTCAAATAGTTTTACTAATATATATTATACCGTTTTAACCCCACTAAATATACATCAATCCTACATAAACTTTAAATTATTTACTTTGATCAAATTCGCGTTATAGAGCCCCAAAGTTCACTGATACCGTATGGTATCCATGGGCATTTGGGGGTATATAACTTTACATTTATAAAACGTGTAGTATATACAGTTTGTATTATTTTGGGCCTGGTTTTTGCTTATCGCAAGCAATGGATATAATAAGTGAAATAAACGAAATGAAACAGAGGGAATCTTTTAACACCACCTGAGATAAATGCAGACACCGATGAAGATTTACATGATAATGAAGGTATATAATCTAACAGGTAAAACAAATGAAAATTACCTTTGAGACTGTTCCGGGCTTATGTCTTTATTTGTTTAGGTCATCAGTTGCGAGCAGAAGCAGAAATAAGATTGATAAATGATGACCGAGTTGGAACTGCAGACATGCATGAAGTGCGTTCAACATCAACTACACCTGAAGTATCGCAAGCACATGGGTTAGAAATAGTTTG
This sequence comes from Phrixothrix hirtus, assembly GCA_024586415.1. Classification (NCBI taxonomy): domain Eukaryota; kingdom Metazoa; phylum Arthropoda; class Insecta; order Coleoptera; family Phengodidae; genus Phrixothrix; species Phrixothrix hirtus. The sequence continues at coordinate 11,394 of JAHWXV010138193.1, forward strand.
TCAAAATATCTTGTCTCAGGCCTAAGAATGATTCGGTGTGGATTGATGGTTATTTAGAGTCAATACACCGATCATTTCGGTGGCAGTTTGTTCTAGACGTGTTCGAACTATTTTAGATGAAGATGTTGTACAGTATATAGTTGCTGAAACTCAACGCTATGCCCGTTTCAAAAATGAAGCTGACCCAAAAATTACAACTTCCGAAATTCGTTGTTTTATTGACATACTAATACTCACAGGGTGTAGTCACTTTCCATCAAAGCGGATATACTAGGACATAAAAGATGATGTACATAATGCGATGATTACAAAGCTCATGCGAAGAAACAGATTTTTTCAAATTCAAAGGCTTATTCATTTAGCGGACAACACTCAACTCAGTACACGCGATAAGGCCTAGAAATTACGTTCGTTTGTGAACAAAATAAAGCGTAAATGTTTAGAACACTTTCAGTCAATGCAAAAGTTGTCCTACGATGAATCCATGGTAAAGTATCGGAGGTACGGATGCAAACAGTTCAATCGAGACAAACCCATAAGATTCGGGTATAAAATGTGGAACCTGAATGCTTTGTCAATTTTGATATACATCAAGGAAAAGATCCAAGGGGTAATTCTAGCTTCCATTTTCTATTTGGTAAAGCTGCAACGTCATTGGTCTTGATGTTGCCATATGTTATTTATATGTACAATTTGTTTACCAATATGAACTTATTGGATTACCCGCGCATCTTGGCCTATGGTGCTGTTGGTATAATTAGAGATAACCTTATACAACGTTCATGTCCGCTAACTTCTAAAAACCAGTTCAAAAGAAAAAATCGCGGATATCACGAGCACGTTACAGAAAAAAAAGGTGGCATTGTATTGACGCGATGGATGGACAATCATAGTCATAATAGCCTCCACAAATGACGCTGTGGGACTTGTGGGGCAAGCAAAAAGGTAGTGCCAGCGAGAAAGAAAGGAATATCATGGTTTCTCGCCTACAATGTGTTTCTGCATACAACAAGAATATGGGCGGAACCAACTTGATGTACCAAGGAATGTTCAATTACCGCATAGGAGTAAGAGGGACAAAATGGTATTGGCCGCCATTTACTTGCCTCATTGCATTGCGTTGCATAATACCTGATTTTTGTGTAAGCAACACAAAAATGTATCAAATTTTCAAGTACATTTGGGCAGATATGGAACTCCTCCACAGGTCCCGGGACGAACCAGTCTTACCAAGAATGTTTTGTCAGACCTAAAGGTTGATAGAACTAACCATTTTGTGATCTTTTGCAATATACGGCGGTGTGCAGGAACGGGTTGCAAATGTTTTGGGAGAACTATGCGCCAAAAATATGATGTTGGGTTGTGCATCACTTGTTTTGTAACATATCACAGTAGACAATAGGTAAATAAGTTTAACTTTGTATTATATTAAACCAATAAAAGTGTACCTTTCAACGCCCATGGATACCATATGGTATCAGTGTTTTTCTCATCCTCTCAACTACAAAAAATTAAAAAAACCATATATTTTGGTTTGTTTTTATAACCAATTATTGACGCTCTACTAAAAAAAGTTAAAAAATACAAAAAAATTAATTCAGGTCAAAATTGGTTAATAAGGAGTAACTTTAACAACCTTTATATCCAATTAATCAACAAAAACCAATTCTTTCAATAGCTATAATCGCAGATAGTTTTGAATGTAGAAATAAGTCTTTTCTTATTATGCAAATCCTTGGTAGTTTGTATGTGACGTTAAGCAAACGTGTTACTTTATTGGAAAGTAGAAAATTTCCCTTAAAATAAATCATAAAGATGGATTTTTTGCAATGTTTCAGATAATAATTATTACATAAATTCTTACTCTATTAATTATATTTTACACGTTACACCACTTATTTCAAGTGAAAACATTTAATGCTTACCAAATTGATATGCACCTATGGAATTGAATAAAACCAAATACTTTTAATCCTCCAAACACATTATGATGACTCTAGAACAAAATAAGGTTTCAGCCAAATGTCTAGAACATTAAACTTGAGATGTGATTAACTAAGAAAATGTTAAATGCCCAAGTAATGAAATAATTAGGTTCTAGGTAAATTCTTCCAAAACGATTCTTCGAATATGCAATTTTTCGAATAACAGTTTTTCGAAAAACAAGTTTGCGAAAGAGCAATTCTTGGAATATGCAATTTTCTGAATAACAATTTTTCGAAAAACAATTTTTCAAATGAGCAATTTTTTGAATAAGCAATTTTTCGAAACGTAACCAAGAAACTGAAACGCACTTTTATTTAGTATTTTAGGTTAGGCTAGCTTAGGTTTTTTTCTCTTCCTATTTAGTGTCATAATAGATAGCATGTAATTTGTTTGTTGTGATTCAAATTTGTTGTAGAAGTACGTTTTGCTTACTTCGATTTACAAAGCACCTTTATTATATAATTTAAACTTGTGTTTCTATTTGAGGGGAAAAGCCTTCAAAAGGTTCTTCCTTTTGTGTTTTGGTATCATAAGTGTGGGATTGTGTTTTACCCCAACCGCACTAAAAACCCATTCCACATAGTTTGTCACAAGACGAAATCGAAATAATGCATGTGACAGAAACACCAGTGTTTAACAACGGCCGTCAAAGCTACAGTGGAGCTAGGCGTGGTTCTTTTGTACTGCGAAGCTAAACACTGTCGGGAAAATAAGTCTAAAATCGATAAATATGGGCGCCACTGTTTTCAAGACCACTGCAGACAGGTAATGTTCGAAGAACACCCTGTATGTCACGATATAAAT
>JAHWXV010138196.1:0-15317 GCA_024586415.1 Phrixothrix hirtus
TATATATATATATATATATATGTGTGTGTGTGTGTGTGTGTGTATAGCCAATATTGATTCACCAGATTACCTCAATATTGTAGCAGATAAATTATCAATATATTTATTCAAGTAATTATCCCATATATAGCCAATATACCTACTCAATATTAGCTCCATAATGACGACATCCAATTCTCAATATATCAATTGGCCAATTTACCTATATTGGTCTGTAATAGATAAAAGAGCTCTATTCTATATATGTCAAATATGTCGCAGACAAGCAGTATTAGAAGTGGTTGACCGCAGATTTTGAATTAAGTAGATGTTAAACTACAGTTGTTTTATTTCCACACAAATTTTCAAATTCCTTGCATATATAGCCGATATTACTTGCCCTTGATCTGGATTTCCACAAGATCTATTAACCATATTAAACATAAAGGAGTTGGAATATAGGCTTGCTGGATTCCTAATTTTTTTATTTAAAATTCTACATGGTACCCATAGATGTGCTTATAATTTGTTACAAAGCATTTTGTTTAATTTACCATGAGGTTTAAGACAAATTGTATTACACAAAACACAGTGCATACTTCAAACTTATGCTATCGCTATACTGCTCATCGAGCAGCCGCCAATTATACATAAACAAAAGTGAAACGAAACATATTTTGGTGTGAAATCCCTGATGTACGTACCATTCTGTATAAGTTACTCGGTATATATGCAACACTGTTTTACTATTAAATGTAATTCGGCGCATAAGATTTATTATGTATATTACTGAATTCTGTCCAGTAATGGGATCTGTTGGACATATTAATAAATTGTAGAATTTCTGCTATTAATAATATGGAGGTGAAGTAGGCATACATGACAATTGATATTGTTTAATTGACTTGAATTTAAAGGTTTATTGTACTTAGTATTTATAGTTGAAGAACTAAAGTTACCCTTTTTGTACTGCTGACTTTTTTAAATAGAGGAAGTCTCATAAAATAAAGTTGTTTATATTTAGTAGAAAGTCTTGCTAATTCAAATTTAATGAAATGATAACCTCATCCAACTTTGAAAATAATCCAAATATTGGAAAATTAAAATCAAACATTTTCAACTTATTACAAAAAACACAACAGGTATTATTGCTATTTCAAATATTTGAGGATGCTCATTCATTTGACGTTATTTCTTGGTAATAAATCAGTCATATGCCTTTCATTCTACACGAAATCTCGTCTCAGCCCATATAATTTTGTGAGCCACTTTCATACACATTTGACATTTACGTATAGCATTATTATGAAATTAATTTACCAATAAAATCTGTGACATGCAACAGTTTTTGTGCCTACGTAGATCAATTCCAAATCAATATCAAATTCATTTAGCAATACTAGGAAACAATAATGTAATACAATTTGACGTATACCAGTCCCGAAAATGTTATACCTATAGACAAATTTATTTTAAGAGATGGAAATTAATTAAAAAGCAAAATATTACATATGAAAAGTCATCCTCAGTGTTATAGTGATTAAGATATTGGCTTCTGTCTCTAAATAATGTTCATTCAAACCAAACACATGGTTGACGTAAGTAGATAGAGATAGAGGGTTCTGTGAAACCATTCCTCCACCGATAATTGCTCTTTAATTGCTTTTTAATGAGCTTCCGCATTCTAATGAGTTTTTAATGACCAACCTGCGGCAAAACATATATACAGGGCGCGTCAAAATAAATATACAGCGTGCGGCAAAATAAATGGCTGATTGGATCAAAATGGCGAATATAGTGCTTGCGGCCATCTTGGAATTATAGGGGAAATCTGGCAACTTTTAGTGCGGAATCTAGGGAATATTTGAATTTTGGCGGCCATATTGGATTCTAGCGGTCGCCATATTTGATTTTATAGCGGGAATATTTGAATTTGAAAGGAGACCTAGTTATTTTTTCCGTCCATCTTTGATTTCTAGGGATTTTCCCATATGATGGATTGGATGATGGATAACAAATTCGCAGACGAAACGTGGTGTATACGGATATTAATATATGAACATTCTCTATATTGATTTTTACAGCGGAACGCCATATATATTGCTCGTTGTCAATTTCCTGGAATTTACGTGTAGCAAACAAGTATGGCCCAAGGCTACATACATTAATGACAACCTCAAAAATGAAGTTTTTGAAACAACGTTCTAGAACAATGGGAAAACAGGTTCTTCCACCTTGTACTTTCAATTTCTCGGAATTTACGTGTACAAAACAAGTATGGTCTAAAGCCAAATATTTATTTCAAGAGGCTCCTTTGGGTTGAATTTTAAGCAAACGAAATACCGGTTTTAAACAAGTATACTTTTCATTAGACTCCTTTTGAGTTAAACTTTAAACAAAGGTGTTTACACCCTTCACTAGTAAAATTATGAATCTTCCTGAAATTATGTAATATCATTTCAAATTTATTAATCTTCGAGATTATGTAATATTTATATACTAATTATTGGGTATTTGAGATTAGTAAAGATTTAACGTTTATCAAATAATTTAATAGCGGTTTTACATTTATGTGTCTGTTAGATCTGTCATAATCTCGCAATTGCTCTTAATGGATTTAGTTAAAGTAATTTCCCAAGATTATCAAGCGTAATTTTTAAATGTTAAATATATTTAATTAGACTAAATATATTTGTTTCATCCACATGCCGTTTAGGCAGCACAGTTATATTTAGTTGTAATAAACACGTGTGGAATTTCAATTTACATGTAGTTTTTGATGAAAAAAGCGATTTTTCGGTTAATTTTTCGATTTTTTAGGTATAGTGCCGTTTTGGCAACACAGTTGTACTTAGTGTGATATATAAATTTCCAGGTAGCTTTTGGTGGAAAATTCGATTTTTGATTAATTTTCCAAATTTTCTTGTGTTAACCCTTTCTTTGGCAGCACACGTGGGTTTAGTTGCAATGTACATGTGTGATATATGAATTTATATATAGTTTTGATGGCTGATTTGATTTTTCAGTTAATTCTCTCGAATTTTTAAGTGTTAGGCATTTTTGGTAATATGTGTATTTAGTCGTAATATACATGTGTGGCATATCAATTTCTATGTAGTTTTTAGTAGAAAATTAAACTGCTTTACATACGTAACAGCTATGTTTGTTTTAAAATAACTAGGAACGGCGTTTTCCAAACTAGATTTTCATTTATTTCTACCATATCTGTCAGATTATTGGTTAGGTCTCTTTTACTGGCCCGAATACAAGCCCAGTGGCTCGCCTCAGTGCAAACCCTGAATTTGTGAAATTTAACAAGCTAGAACTAACTGAACTGTCACCTTATTTATTATAAGTTATGGTAGTCAAATGCATTAAACTGAAATTATTGCTAAGTAATGTGGTGTGAAGGTGTGAATATGAATTTACAAAATAAAATAAATTGTCAAGCACTCAACTGTTATGTTTGTTATATGTATAAAAATTAACACTTGTAAATGAAATACTTCTACGTCATAATTGTGGATAATAAAAAATTTACTAGATTTAGCACAATTTCATATGTGTAGGTGTCCCAGATCCCGACTGCAGATGTCGACCGCAGGTGTCGACCGCAGATGTCGACCGCAGATGTCGACCGCAGATCTGGACCGCAGACCAGACCGCATATCTGAACCGCAGATATCTTAACTTTTTATACAAATTAAGCCTAGCTTGATCACTGAAAGTTATGTGCCGTACTCTCCCGAAACTGCTCAATATAGTCCCATATACCCTAGCTCTGTCGGGCTATATGAATCTTCGCGCTTATTTCATTTGTATTATCGGTGCTTCATTACATCCTATCTAGTAAAAAATTAAGTTTAAACAAAATTAGATCCATCAGGCGTGCATAAATTTATAAAATAAAATAAATAGTCTCGAGAACTTAACCGTCTTGTTTATTGAAAGTATTATTTAAATTAACACTTGTAATCCATTAAGAGCAATTGCGAGATTACGACAGATCTAAGAGACACATAAATGTAAAACCGCTATTAAATTATTTGATAAATATTAAGTCTTTACTAATCTCAAATACCCAATAATTAGTATATAAATATTACATAATCTCGAAGTTTGATAAATTTGAAGTGATATTACATAATCTCCGGTAGATTCGTAATTTTGCTAGTGAAAGATATAAATACCTTTGTTTAAAGTTTAACTCAAAAGGAGTCTCATCAAAGGTATACTTGTTTCAAACCTGTGTTTCATTTGTTTAAAATCGAACCCAAAGGGGCCTCTTGAAATAGATAATGGGCTTTAGCCCACACTTGTTTAGTACACGTAAATTCCGAGAAACTGAAAGTACAAGGTGGAAGAACCGGTTTTCCTATTGTTCCAGAATATTGTTTCAAGAAACCTGATTTTTTCGAGATTGTCACGTATGCATGTAGCCTTAGGCCATACTTGTTTACTACACGTAAATTCTAGAAAATTGACCACGAACAATATACATGGCATTCCGCTATAAACATCAATATACAGAATGGTCACATTAATATCCGTATACACCACGTTTCGTCTGCGAATTTTTAATCCATCATCCAATCCATCATATGGGAAAATTCCTAGAAATGAAAGATGTCTGGTAAAAATAACTAGGTCTCCCTCCAAATTCAAATATTCCCGCCTTAAATCAAAGATAGCGACCGCTAAAATCCAATATGACAACCAAAATTCAAATATACCGGCCAAAATCCGGAGAAATTCCCTATATTCCGCACTAAATGTCCCCAGATTTCCCCTAAAATTCCAAGATGACCGCAAGCTCTATATCCGCCATTTTGATCTAATCCTCCATTTATTTTGCCGAACTCTATATAATTATTTTGGCTCACTCTGTATATTTATTTTGACGCACCCTGTATATGTGTTTTGCCGCAGAAGGGTCATTAAAAACTCATTGGAATGCAGAAGCTCATTAAAAAGCAATTAAAAGGCAATTAAAAGCAATTATCGGTGGAGGAATGGTGTCACAAGACTCCGTATCTCTATCTGCTGACGTATTACACAGCTAAATAATTTAATTGATTTCCTTGATAGAATGCTTTAATAATAACAACAAGAAATCCAATAAACTGTTTATTTCTTTCTTTATTCTTTACGAAATGAAAGAATATTCATCTAGTAATAAACTTTTCCCTGTCTTTTCGGCCACCTTCCTAATAACAAGCGTTTGCTAATATTGATCCTATTAAACGTGTGATGTGCAAGCCTGTTATATTTTTGTCTTTATATCTTACAGCTTCTATAAATGTATGGCTAATAATGAAATACCTGTAATGTTGACAAACTGAGAAATGTTCCTTTTTCCCTTCCTTCCAATACTTGAAAACTCTAAAGCTAGTACCTTAGTTAAGAACTTTTTAAATAGCCTTGTACATTGTTTCCTTTTGTCATCTCGTGCAACTGATATTGCCCTCATCTGAAACAGTGAATTGCATCTTAGCATATAAAGCATGAAGATTAATTAAGACATATTGAGATCAAACCAGTTACATTATACTGATCAAACAATATCCTTTTAACATTTGGCTAATCAATTTTCTATTTGGCTATTCCATAATATCTAGAATTAGTTATTGTTAAAAGCCTGCAACACTATGTTAATCCCTGTATTATACAAACTAAAAATGGATACATGGTTGGTGAGTTGAGGTTCTACCATGTATCGTCGTTCAGGCTTACGTAAAAGTCAAAGCAACTTTAAATAATTAAATAAAGTATATAAAACTGAATACTTTAACAAAATACTTTAATTATCTACTAGAACGCTATCGTTCATTAATTATTTTAAATGTGGATACTGTGTCTTATTAGTATTCACTTTGAGAACTATACTATCCCTGCACACAATTAAATTTATAAAATTTAAAACATGATAATTCATAGTTCAGAATTTTCATTGCCTATCAAACATCAATTTCAAATTGTCTATAAAATATAAATCCACACCAAATTTGCATTTTCTTATATCAACAAACACGTAATTGTTGATCGTTTATTTTGATTTACCGTTATAATCAATTACTTGCAAAATTGTTTCATTAATCAACGTATTCACAAAATTAACGCTAACGCCTGAATTCTGTTCCTATGACTTGGTTGTAGATGGAGTTTGTCACACTATTCCGAAAATATTGACAACAAATTTAAAATTAAGCACAAGAGTTTAATTTTATTTATCATTGTAAAAACAATATTATAATGAAAAGATACAAAAAAATTTCAACAAAAATAACATAAACAGTAGTATAGTGAAGTGAATCACATAATGGTAAATAAAATGATTTTTGTTATGAAAGTCATAAATAATATGTTGTTAAATAAGAAGTACCTGCAATTTAACTGAGTAGTCAGTAAAATTGCAATTTAATGTAAATTAATGAAAAATAACTACATATTATCTGTTCATAATGTTTCTGTATGTCAGAACGTTGTGCTTTTAGTTTATTAAGTTGGACTATCATTTTTAAGAAACTGTCAGAACTGCAATTGTAATTAAGTATAAAATTGTTCTTTAATAAAAATCATCATTTATTGCTGAAGTCAATAATGTACAATAATATAAGGACCATTTGTATAATGTCTAATTAGCCAATAGTTGAAATGAACCATCATGGTCTAACGAATAATTGTTAACACAATTATATCCATGGTAACTGATTAGAGGTTCAATTCAACCAGACATTATAAAACTGTGCCTATGACGATTTAATGTTTACTTGATTTATTAATTCACAAACAGGCAACACCGCAACATAAAAATGTATAAAATTATAATCTTAATATGTGATGGCAAATTGTCAATAACCTTTAAAAGTTGATTTAAGAAATAAAAACTCCATTACTTAAAGTGCTATTTCTCCAGAGCCATCCAAGGTCCATTGTCAAAAATTAACACTTCCAAGCATAGTGATATGAGCATTGCGTATAGAAGTAATAAAAAAAGTATAGGGAATTTTTACTTCCTCTGATAACAGCTGCCAGAAGCATCAGCGATATGCAAAGTACACAAACTATCAAAGACGTGTGAAACGTAAAATCGAATGTATCTAATTAATGTTAATATATAAAATAGTGTGTAGCTACTTATTCGTTTCAGCTACCTCAACACCAACTTACACAAAGCGCAAGCGAATTAGTCATGTGAACGCAAACAAAATTTCTAATTGGACTAAACGCCGCACATGTCAGAGTATGATATGCGCACGCAATTTAATTCAGGAAATAAAATAAATAGTCTTTAAAACCACAAATTTAATTTATAGGTGTTTACTAACCTATTTAATTATCATAATGCGATGTGCGATATTAGAATAGGTGTGGTTAAACTTAAGCAATTATGTATGTAACACTGAATTAGTTGTTCATAATACATACATATATTCACATAAACCTAGTTTTCAAACAGTTATATATAAAATTATTTATTTTAAATATATACGTACATATGTATGGACAAAATAGTGATGCTGGTAATACCTAAACGGAAATTTTTCATATTTCACAAGTTTTCAACTTCACTTGTAGTACTACTTATTTTTGTAATTAACATATACACATGTATTATATAAGCATCACAACGAGAAATTGAAAGGTTAGATGTATAAATTGAAAGTTAAATAATAGTTGACGTTTTTCTTGTAACTACATGATTGTTATAATCATATCCGCAAATATTTTAACGGTATTGTAAATATTTAATTTATTACAAAGGAGTTGTTTCTCAATATCTGCATAACAAATTATACTTTGACAGAAATACAAGAATATATGTAGACGTTTGTGTGTAGGGAAAATATAATTACATCAGGATATTATATTGATTTTCAATATAAGGTCGATATCGATATTTTCAATATTGATTCAACATATCGTATCTATATTGTCTCAATGATGTAAAGTTATATTGATTTAACACTAAATGTATATATAAATTAAATCTTGATATTATAAATATTGATTCTTCTATTTTGAACTTATATTCTATTAACATTGAAAAATGTAATATAGTCGATCGCTGTTTAATCAATGTAGTACCGATGTTGATAAATTATCGGCAATATTGATCCGATCTTACAATATTGAACCTATACTACACCTTTTTATAATCGATTTTATGTGCTACCTGCGAAAAGTGGGTGAAAGTATGTTATTTTAAATAAAATTCTATATATACCTACACACCGATTAGCTGGTTATATCATAAAAGCCGTGAATTTCACCTAGTCAGGTTGTTTCTTCAAGTTTTATTTCCTCACTTTTCCACCAAATGGTAGGTTAAAATACTACGGTACACAAAATCTAAGCGGGAATTACTTTTTACTTTGAGCTGCCTTTTTTTTATTAAACCTGCAATTGTTTATTCATACAATTATAAATTAGTAGAGTATCTTATCAAGTCTATTAATTAAGATGATATGGGAAACACTATCAAATGCTCGAGCTAAATCAATGAGTGCTGCCCTACAGTGATTATCTTGTCGAAAAGAGCCCGAAATCTTTTAACTAATGTTAGGATGGCTTCAGTTGTGCTCTTTCTTGTTTTGAGTTCAAATTGGTTGTTGTGGTATGTAAAATAGGATTCTCCAAAATAGTAGTAAACTTGTAACATATAACAAAATAATAATTTTCTACTCGAAAATATTTTCTATGAAGTTACAATTCTAAAGAAATATAAAACAATGTGTTAAATATTACTTCAAAATTTCTTAAATACCAAGTACTAAATGTTTAATGAATGAAACAAATTAAATATTTATTTGATTCAAAATCTAAAGCCATGCCTATAACAATAATTTTTATAGAACAAATTTATAGTTTAAAGAATGATACAGATGAATAATGCTTTAAATTAGAGAAGTTTTAAATTATTGGGAAATTGTTTAAAATGTGCCTGCTATTTAGGAAATCATGCAAGTGCCGGAAAACATGTATTACCAGCAATAAGGAAAACTTCCCCATAATGCTCATATGCTCACATTTTATGAACGAACCATTTCCAAAACAATGGATTGGACGCATATAATTTATCGAATAGTTCGTTCACTCCCTGGACCTAACTACTAGATTTCTATATTTGTGACGATTAGAGTCAGTGCTCACACTCGATGAACATACAATTTCTCGGAATTCAGTCACACAGCAAGCGACAAAGTGTAAATATTTCATGCTCTGCCTTTAGTAAGTATCGTTCAATAATTCGTTCGCACTTTTTCAATGTCTAGCAACTAAACCATAATAGCTTCCGATCAATTAATTCTATATCATTATTGATTTCTTTCCTACAGTACCATATTTATTTGATGAAGCGTTTTCAAAGCTTACTTGATTATATATATTGTTGTGAACCAAAAGGAAGCACCCGCTTGGTCCCACTATACTTAGATTCCATTAAATTGTTTTCGATGTATTTTCCTGGATACAGATCTTTGCCTAAAACTCTATGAATATGAATAGCAGTATATATAAATATAAATGATTCTAATACGTTTTTCATGATTATTCTGGTGGTGATGTTTGAAGCAGTTTCGTACGATTAAGCACTCATGTGGGCCTTGTCTATTTGGTCGAGTAAAACAATCAGACAGAGTTGACCTTGTTTTACTCATAGACTAGAAAAAGCCATGTGTCGAAAATTAGTTCCACGAAACCGTTTTCCATGAGACTGAGTCTTATAATGGAATTCTGTTTGATGCATCAATAGATAAATTTCATTAGGTTGAACTTCTCATGTAAACCTATTCATTCGTTGCGCAGACATTCTTAATGTTTTTTAAAGTTCAGATAAACTTAACTATAATTACAGGTGAACCTTTAAGGAATTGTTTAACAATATAGTAATTTTTTAACACATCTATACTTTTTCAATGTGTTACAGTTCAAAAAACAAACACAAAGTAAGTTAAAGCGAAATTAAATACACTGCATCATATAAACACATTTCCTCGTAAGACGAATAAATTATGTAAATCTTAATACTTGTATTTAATAAAAACAGATGCATCGAGCGTAAATTTTTATTCGCATAGCTTGGCTATATACGTAACAAATTTAATAAAACTTCGGATTTTATGTATACTTCGAGGAAATGAAAAAGACGCTGTAGTAAATTTTCATTTTTTTGTAAATGGAATTACATTATTTTTCAGATTTCTCATCACGTTCGCATGTCGAGGAGATTTCGATAATATCAGGAGTTGGCATAACTTAAACAAAAGTGTAGTAAAGATGGACGAAATGAAGTTAGAATCTGAATTCAATTGTGTTTATAAAATTTGCATATCATTTTCATTTTAGTTTCCTATAAAAGGAAGTACAACTGGCTACTTTACTGAAAACTTTAGTTTTATGATTCAGATCAGATCAATGAGTTTGTTTAACCACAAAGAGCTTGTTAAATTGTAGTAGATTTGTCTTTTGTAAGAGCGCGTAGTGCGTCCAAAATGAAACTAAATTAAACATTTTTTATAAATGAGAAGATTAGCGTTGCGCAAGTAATTAGATCTGAGGGGTTTCCGAATTTTAGATATTCTTTCATGCAAAGCATTACTTGTATGAACTTTTATATTGTAATCAAGAATTATCTAAATTATATGTATTACATTTAAAAGTACCTAAGATTTATGTTCAGCATTTAATAAAAATTATCTTCAGAGCTTTTATATACTGAAAAAGGGAGAATTATGTGTATTCAATATTTCCTCATACAATTCTAAATAAAATTAACCCAAAGAAAAGTTTTACCCAATATACATTTAAATTACCGAAACGCGCATTTGTAGTTACTTTTAAAAGTACATAAACGTTCTATTACATTTAAATAAATTCACTAACCCGGAAAATTAAAAATTGAATTCCAACCTAAATACGCTGTGTTCAACATGTGAAATGTGAACACGCATATAATTTGAATAAGCGATGTTTCTGAGGGCGTGAAATTACACTAACCCCAGGTTAATGTTAGTCTTAACTACAAGATTTGCTTTTTATTCCACTTCAAACACAATTAAGGAGATATGAGTCGCCTGAGACAGTGTAAGGTATCCGACCATGCGAATATGAGAGCCTAGGGTAACTCCAGAATAAATTTGAATGCTACTTCGATTCGCTTTACTTTTCTTTAAATTGTTGAAAACAAGGTTATGCTTCCTTTTCGAATAATAATGGACGAGAAACACCAAAATCCCAAGAGTTATTGCATCCTAAATACCATTTAATAGTCTTTAAAGTAATAATTGAGGACTAGAAAGATTAAAATAATATTCCGTAGAGCTGCTTTTAACAAAGTTTGGTATACTTCGTTTGTGAATAAAATTCGTTTGAAATTTAATAAAGAACTTTTAACTAATTTTAAATTACTGGATTCAAGTCCGCAGACGACAAGCGAACGTTTATTAAATTCTAGTGTTAACTTTGTAGGTATTATTTGAACTAGGATTATAAGAAATCCAGTAAATTACAATCAAGCCTTCTTTTCAATCACTTTATCATATATTAAATTAGGAAGTATTCCAAACAATCTACACAAATTTTTTTCTAATTTCACATTCTTAAATTATTTGTAAAAGTGTAAAGCTTTATTGAAATTTTACATGACATCTCCTGCATCTTAAAAGACAAAGCACGTCCTCCTCGTGTTACTGATATTAAAATTTGAAATGTTGCTTAATATTTCCCATCCATGGCTACAATTTTATGCTTACGTTTGTTTTTGCTAAATTAAGGCTATTCCTTTGATTGACATATGTGTAAACTTCAAATGTATACCTACTTCATTCTGCAGTTGCTTATACATTTTTAGGATAAACTAAAGTAAGTTTTACTCACTAACGTATGCAAATCAAGATTACCTTAAAAATAAAATACTTCAATACTAACTTTCTGTTTTCCTACTATTATTCTGTTAGATATTTTACTATAATCTTTCAATGACAAATTTTAGCATGCATTTCTATATAGTTGTATTGAAAGTAATTTGGACTGCTTTTAATTAAATGTAGTGAAAGGAAGTTTATTAAAGTAATTATTAAAAATATCTAATTATTACTTTCAAGTACTATAAAATACAAATACAAAACCATTTTATAGTAATTCAACTAAATTTATTTGCACACAATCTCCTTTTCTTACCAGATTATAAAATTTCTCCGCTGTAAAGTGAGTGGCAAAACCTATGATTTGATTTCGCTAGAGCAGCAGGAATGCAGCCAGAGACACAGGCCTGCGGGAACCATCCTGAAGGAATGCGAATCCGACATTACACTGGGAATTATTCCGAAACTTTACAGCACTGACGTTCGACAAAGTTGCCTGTTTAATTGAATTCCATTGTAAGTTAAACTTGTTATAAAATTGCTGTTAGTTAGAAGCGTCGATTTCCCAAGTTATACACACGCATTTTTAATTCTAACTTGAAATGAAACGCCTTTTCATGTTAAAACTTAAAAACGGGATTGAATTGCTAGTAGTCTATTTCCTTAATTGCTTTATAAAGATAAAATGAGTATATCGTCTTACCTGCCTTAATAAACATTCATGTAATTTTGAATACGTAACACATTACGTAAGCACAATTTTGCACATTGTCTTATTTTAATATACGAATTTTCAAGCTAAAATAAAAGAATAGAGAATCTGATGTGAACGTTTAAAATCTCTATGGTAGACAAGCTTAGTGCCACTAGCAACATTCCTTAAATTTCAAAGACAATCCGCTATAATAGCAAAAATTTTTCTAATTATTTTTATGTTTTATATTTTCGAAAGAAAAGTGGAATTTTCATAAAAAAATTATATATACTGTCATATGTATCAATGTATGTGTAAACGTAAATTGTGTTTCAGTTCACAACTTGACGCTCCAGTATTTTATTCTGAGCAGACGAATCGATTTCAAATTTTAATCAGATATTTAACCCTTTAAAGAGTTTTTTTCTGTAACTAGAAATCCATCTATCATAAACCACCAGCCTATTACGAAGAAAATCACATGAAAGTTGGAAACGTTAGCTCTGAACGACTTGAAAACCCGAAAGTCAGATTTTACTATAATTTTTTTAATAGCAACAATTTTAAATACATTACCAGAACTGAATTAAAATTACCCTAGTACACCCAAATCCAATCTCATTGTTACCTTCCTTAGGTATTTTGGATTTAGACTGCCCCAAAATTATGTTGCTATTTACTTAGCAGCTTCATAGTTATGAATAATTCGTATTTATTGGACCACTGCAATAGATACTAAGAAGGGTATGCTTTATATAGTTGAAAGGTATTCTTGGGCTGTTGCAAAAACTTTCTCATCTCAAGTGATAAAAGAGACCATAAATTCTACCTACACTGCTTAAATAGGTCGAGGTGGCTGACTTACTCGCATTGAATATGGAGATCTTGCAAATTTTGTCCATTGTTTCCATTACATGGATCTCAAGTAGCACAACGAGCGTTGAGAAAACTTACAATAAAATTTACAATTAGAAAAATGCTGCAGAAAAATTTAATGGTCTCGAAAACCTGACTACCCTAGGAATGGTTTTTTTCGAAAAACACAATTTCATCTGGTAATTACCACGCCAATAAAGTCTACAAGTCGCAACCAGATTTAAAAACCAAGCA
This sequence comes from Phrixothrix hirtus, assembly GCA_024586415.1. Classification (NCBI taxonomy): domain Eukaryota; kingdom Metazoa; phylum Arthropoda; class Insecta; order Coleoptera; family Phengodidae; genus Phrixothrix; species Phrixothrix hirtus. The sequence goes on from JAHWXV010138196.1 coordinate 13,648, forward strand.
GGAGAAAATCGTAAGAAGGTGGTGCCTGAAACGGAACAATTGTATTCTGCCGTCGAAAAGGTTTAACAAGGCTACTAGCCGAATGAAGATATTAGTTATATTAAAGTGTGATTAAGTTTTCCCATAAGGATTAGAGATAACAATTTAGAAAATTTTTGAATCAACTTGTTTATTGATTTTGTTATAAATATAGGACCAAATTAATTCGTATATATTAATTTGTGTATCAGAAATATAAGGAATCTTCATAATCTTAATAAAGTCTTCAAGTAATGAGATAAGTAATTAAAAACTAAAAATGTTACAAAAGTTACACAAAATCTTTATATAAACATTGCTACAATTATTGAATACCTTAATATAAAGTTAAATGATAAAATATTTTTCCTACAGAATCTCGAATTCTAATAATGTAGATATTCTTTTAAATATATTAGCTACTATCAATCTAAATGATTTGAAACGTGTGTATAAATATCTTAAAGCACACTTTATTCAATTTTAAAAAACAATATTATTATTGTCACCTAAAATAATCAACAATTTTGTTAATTTTGAGGTCTTCCTAAACTTCAAATTTATCTGAAGGAGGGATAAATCGATACCCAAACTGTCGCTTAATAAATTACTACCCAAGTAGTAGTTTAAGTAATTATAACAGGCATTGGAGTATATTTACTTTACCGCAGTAAATATTACTGAACTGCTACATATATTCTTTAATTACTCTTAAGGAATATCAACTTTATGGAAAAAATTGTAAGTAATAATAGCCATCTTTAAATACTTAATTAGTACCTTGAAGAAATAGTTTTACAAATTAATACCTTGCTAGTTGAAATACAAGTTCCAATAGTGCTAAAATGACCAAATAATTTAACGTCAAAGTATTTATTGCTGGACTTATTAGCTGAAAGTTACTAAAAAGTTCTAGTAACCCTTAAAATGCACTATAAAGGTAATCTTCCTTTTAATACATATCTTAACATGATGTTTATAAATACATGAGGTAATTATTGCGCTCAAGCAGAAAAAGCTGTGTCGTCATTCTACATCTTTTCAAGAAAATGAAATCGCAATTTAATCAAACAAGCAGAATCAATGGGAAATTATATTGCTAATATAGAAGTTACTTCAACAAATTTAAATGAAGTCCAAAGTGATGAGTTTAATATTAAATCAGCACCTATCGAACATAATAAAACTAATTTAATCGAAGAAAGGTACCAGTTGAATGATACGGGTGAAGACCATAGTGAAATTAATTTTGTTGGAAATTGCGAATATTTCGATGAAAAAGAAAATAATATTTTAATAAGGCAATTGTCAAAACAGCTTACAAATTGGTGTTTAAAACATGGATAAGCAGAAGCGCGGTTAACAATTTACTGCATTTACCACATGACAGTCTAGTTTTGTTGGAAACTCCAAAAGTACTGGAGATTACGCCCATGGCTAATAGACAATTTTAGTATGACGGTATTAGAAATGGTTTATTTTCCCTACAATTGATGAAAGAAACATTGGGATTCTTCTTAACAAATTGCCACGCTCGATTCTTGGTCAAAAGCATAACCAGGAACGAGGGCTACATATGCCATGTAGGAATTAGGTTGTTCCTTCTTTCCGGGAATCCCGTGGAAACCTAAAGTATGCGTCGACTAAGCTCA
>JAHWXV010138199.1:0-11152 GCA_024586415.1 Phrixothrix hirtus
AAATAACCAATATGCTAACTTTCATTTTATAAAATCCTTCATACTCAAAAACAATTCATTCTGTGTTGTGCCAGTATTGCAGCCGGTGAGCGATATGTATATACTTATTTATATCTCTGTAAGATTTAACTTTATACTATTAATGAAATAAAAATTGAAAATTATCTCAAACCATATATATTTGCTTTCGTGAAATTTAGCTTTATATAATATTAATGGAAAAATGAAAATTTGTCAAAAACGGTTATCGTAGATAATCCTCCTTTGGAGGGTGGTATGAATAAATGATGGAAGCGAGATTATGGAATCCTAATGGCTGATAAATGCCATTCGCATAGGTGATGCGGTTACCCTATAAATTATTGAAATAAAGTAGTTGGAATAAATTGATTGAAATAAAATGACATAGAAAAATGGTAGATAATCCTCGCCCATGTTACCTTTTGTTGTAATATTTTATCCGTCTGATGGCAATCAAACCAAGTTATTGTTATCTTTATACATAATGTTATGCAATCTGCATGACTCATCTAACGCATTCGCCTCTTTATCTTAACGTTTCAGGCATTTCTCTAATTTAATATCTGGATCTTGGAAATTATATGCAGGTAAATGTAATTCAATATGTGGCAATAATTAGATCATTTTCAAGATAGTTGTCTCTCTTTCCCTTTCTCGAATTGATCTTAAGAACACTAAAAGTCGTATTTCCTTCTCTCTCGTTGTGAAGAAGCATTCGGTGAATATTTCACTCTAGTGAATCTATTTTTACTTAATAACGCCATGATCGTTGAATATATTTACAATTATAACGAAAAAATATCAATTGAAAAGTCTTTAAGTGTCTATTACTCTTCTACGATAAGATATATGCCTACATAAATAGAATAACATTTTAGTTGTATTTTTATGAAATAGAGATTTAACCTTACCCTACTAAACTTACATACGTACAATGCAAGAACTTTGCTATTAAAAATATTCGACATTTAAGTTATTTCTAAATAAATCTATAAGATAGTTTTCATACAAATTTAACATATTTACAAGTATCGCAATATGCTGACTTACAGTTTCATAAACTACTACAATATGTATATATGACATAAATATTGTTTCTAAATTGTTATTATTTTTGATTATAGCAGCAGTTACTTCACTACAACATTTAGGGTTTAATTTCAACAACGAGAAAATTTGCGTAACCTCCGATCGATTTCAAGCTATAAATGACATTATAATGCTACTTATGTAGGATAGCATTTACAATTTACTTAGCATTTCAAGTTCCCAACTGAGTACATTATTAATTTCGCTTCTAGTAAATTTAATGGTAATTACGCTACCGTCCTCTATCCTTCCTTCTATCACGATACCTGCAACGCTTACAATGAACATTATAGATTCCAATATCATTATAAAGAACATGCAATCTGTAGAGCATTCTCTTATATCTATTTCAGTTTCGTTTATTTTAGGTTCAATTAATTTTTCACTCGCTAACAGGGAATACCAATTATTTTTGGTTAGTGAAATGGTGCCTTGTTATTGTTGTTGTGACATTTCTAAAATCATAATTTATGTAGCCTAATCGAATTACGGAATTTAAATCATAACTAATGCAAAGTCCCTATTTCTATATATTTGAGTTGAATATTACAACATTCATAATCATGAAATCGATGTCTAATACAATTTAATAGCTGCTTGTTTATTTGATCATAATAAGAATCATAATCGTCAGCTCTAGTAGTAGTGGCAGAAGTATTAGCATGTTCGTTCCTCTTATCAGTTGTAATAGTTATATCTCTCATATTATTATTCTTGCCTCCTATTTTATTTACATTAAGGTTTACAAATAAGGAATCGTTCCAGGCGTTTTTATTTACTAATGTCACTTCTTTATAATAATTCATGTTAAATAACTCGTAAGCATTTTTATCAGTCATTCTCTCTCTTAATCTTATATTAAGTTTACTAAAACTGTATAATGAGAATTTCCATCACTGAATTTATCAAGCGTAAGCTAGTAGCTAATAATCATGTTCGTAATGTCAATATGTACCCATACTTGAACATAATAAATTAAAAGGGTTTGGTAAGGGGGTGGGGGTGGTGGATAGAGATACAGCATATGTGAATCATCATTTTAAGATAAAAGTTTCATCTAAATCTAGAAAAGTTAAAGCATAAATAGGTTACTGTGTAATATGTAAGAAGCTAGGTAATTTAAATGTTAGTTCAAAATATATTTTAAGTCGGATGTCGTGTTATATTTTATCGTTATCTACACTTATATTTACAAGTTTCCATAATAAATCTATTTCATTGATAAATGTTAAAATATTTACATTGTAATTAAAACATCAAATTGATAAATGATTATTACATGGTCATATTTTTATTATACAAATAACATACATTACATAAAGCGCAAAAGCATTGCACTTTGGAATAATAGAAGCATGAGCGTTCAGCTAGGCTTAATTCAAGTTCCGAGTTGAACATGGGAAACGGTGCTTTGAAGATAAAGCCAGATATTGATATGTCATTATAAATTGCAAGCTCTTTAGGTGTGAATTCGTGTTTGGGCAACTTAAAGCCTTGAATAACGACTACAAATTTCATTGTTGGTTGCGCGCAAACTTTCGTTCTAAAAGTTCCAATGAATGTGAAATAAAATCGGCGCACATCTTAACTTAAATGAAATATTAAATGCGTAAGTTAGGTGTATATAAATATCTATTGTCTTTTCTAATTCAAGATCTGTTTCACGAATAACGAAGTCATTAAGTTTAAACACTAATTCACATACGAGTAAATCTGATTTAAAGTCGTTTAATAACATACCATATAAATCTTGACTTTTATTGATAAATTTCATTCATCACTGTATTTATGAATCTATAATAATTCATTTTGTTTTATATAAACTATGTACTTTCTCTAGCAATAAGTCACGCGTATTTACTAAAACTTCTAAGTGTTTTATTTCATTTATTATTAATAATAGTCCCGAAGGGATTACATTGTGAAATTATAAATTATTAATTCAAAGAATAAGACAGTGTAGATATATTAATGTATGGAGATGTCTGTAATTAATTTCTCTTGTATAAAAACATTCAGTTTCAAAACATGACAATTTATCTAATAACGCTAAAATGAGTTGAATGGTATAGTGTTAGAAGGAGGTCAGAAAATAGGGTGTCCTTACATAATAACAATGCCGTTTTGTAATAAAGGGTTTAGCGACTTATCGATGATCGATGTAATGAACAATATTTAAAATAAAATTTATATTATTTGAAATTGCATAGAAAATCAATTATAATATATACATGATGGTAGTATAATTTTGTCTGTTAAGATCTGTTAACTAAGCCCCCGGAAACGTTCAGCTAAATGCGAAATAATTTGGAACGGTAAAATTGTGCTATAATTATTATAAATGCGTATGTTTGGATAATAGAAGTGACATTTATGGAAAAATGCATGAAACATAAATATCCTCGTTGGCATTTGGGGTGCAGATGTCAAGTTATTACAATAAAAGGGTTTGTTTATTAAGACCGAATTCCTCAAAGTACTAAATTTTTTATTTTTATACTTAACATATGCAACTTGCATTACTTTAAAATATGCTTATCTTTATACTATAAATCTAGACTATAAGATTATTTAATTAAATGTCCCTTTTTAATGAAATATTTCTTTTTAAAATATTAATTTATATTAGAATATATTTCTTACATTCATTTTAATGTCTGAATAAATAATGAAGATAATTTAATTATGAATTATCCGCTGTCATTAATTATACACCGCTAATTAATGTGAACATAAAATTTCTTAAATAATCTAATGCAGATTTAAATAATGAATGCTATTCGGTTGATGTGTACATTCACTATACGATATTTTATAGTTGTGCCCTGTGCGGTCGTCATTTTATGCGTGCTACAACCTGTCATTTGCCTCGGGATACTGATAACATCAATTAATTACATATTGAAAATGGTTGTGGTAAATTTAATTAGTCCCGGTTTTTAAATTAACTTTCAGACCAATTACATAGTAATAAATTTGAGATAAACTTAAGTAGAGCTTCGATTTTAAATTATTTATCCGATTAATTAAATAATAATGAATTTCAATAAGTATTGGCAAATAAATTTGAATCATAAAATATAATTATCAAAAATATTCCTCAATAAAGCTACATAAATGAAAATAAATCTTTGATTATTTATATTATTTACACGATTAATTAAATTAAAGCGTTAATAGAAACCACTAAACTAGAATAAACCGCCAATTAAACCGCAAAAACGTGAATAAAATCACTAAAGAAACCGAAAAACGTGAATTAAACCGCGAATTCACATCCAAACCGCGGGCCGACAGTTACTTCTGTAAAAAATGTGGATGTTTGGATGTAGTCGTACCCGTTAACCTTCCCTACTTATAACAATTGAACCTCGACTACAGAGAACTGTTAAAATACCAGCAAAACAAGATAAGGTAGGAAATAAGTTGTCACTTAGCATAGTACAAAATACGAATGAAGATTTTAATTAAAAATATCTGATCCAATAGGAACCGCACATTAAATTTTATAGAAACAAACTTTATACAGTAAAACGGGGCTAATGTGCCCATAGCTAAACGCAAGATAACTTACTAAACCGAAATTTTAAAGATTTAAAGTTACATCATTGTAATGTGGAAGAAATAAGATCAGAAAATCGTGCTTTGGTTCTTGAGACATGCTTAATTGCGACGGAATTCCTTTAAGCTTCGCAAACGAAACTACTCACAGAATAAAATTAGAAAACGAATTTCCCATTTATACATAATCCTATCGTTCTTCCCAAATAGATGGGCACCAAGTGAAAGCCCAAATCGCTAAGGTGTTAAATTAAAGAATTATTCTACACAACTTATCATCATGGTCAGACCCGATTTGAATCGTTCCCAAGTATAGGGGTGCTTTAGGACAAAAAAGAGAAGCATTGTAATAGATTACCAGAAACCCAATGGGCAAACAGTATATAACAAATACTCATTACCAAACGCCGTTGACATACTAAATAAAATAGGAATAGCTAATTGTTTTGCCACACTTGACTTAGCTAGTGGATTTGATCAAATAAAAGTTAACTCAAAAAAACAACATTTCCCGCCGAAGGAGTACTCTATGAATTCAAACGAATTGGATTTTGCTTAAAATCAGAGACGAACTTAAAGGATTATACGCCATCATCTCTTCGAAGTATCATTGCAATAATATATAAGAAACATCAAATATATACTTCAACGACTACGTATAGGGTAATTTCAAAATGAAACTCGAAAAATCAGAATTTCTGCAAAAATACGTACAATTTTTAGGATATGTTACTACATCTGAAGGAATTAGGCCTAATGCTGACAAAACATTTGTATTACAAAAATTCCACCTACTCAAAATGAAATAAAGAGATTTATTGAATTGTTAGGATACTACAGACGATTCACATCCGACTTTACCGAAATTCCCAAACCAATGACCAAAAAAAAAGGACACTAAATTTACAACTGATAATGAATTTGATAGGTGATCTAATATCTGTAAACAGATAGACGTAATTTGCATAGACACGAATTTACTATTTAAATCGATCACAGACATCTACCTTGGTTATTTAACCTAAATGGAAAAAGCTCTAAGTTTATTAGATGTTGGCTTAAACTTGAAGAATACGATTACGACATCAAATATCCGAGCCCTCTCAACTAAGTTTTCGAGCACTCAGTGATTTGAAAGAAATGATCACTTTATATGAAAATAAATTATTTAGGCACGTTAGTAACTTATATAAACAATTCAATATGCCGGCGTCAAACGATTGATGTTGTTACATGCATTCGACTTTACCTAAATAGTAAAATAGTATATTTACTGAATTAAATATCAAAACACAGCAAAATCATCTAACAACTATGTAATTCGACACGAGACATTTATTTATATTTTATGTCGTTAGCGGGTAAAATCCTCCATTATTTCAAACAAATGGCAGTTGGTCTTTAGTTTCGCTTAGCTTAGCGTTCTGTTTGCAATTTACTTCCTTCATACTGGTAAAAATAGGGCGAGGTATAGCTACTACCAATAAACTATGAAAACTTACTGTTAAACAGTTTAAAAATAGAAATCAATACGCTAAATATCGTGGTACTAATAAATTGTTAAATTCACAGCCAGTGCTATTATTATCAAATATAAAAATAGGGGTGCACCGTTGAAGTTTTTTGGTAAATAGATAGATCGACCGAATCTAGTATCAAAAAAGATAAGAAGACTTAAAGTAAAAGTGGGTAAATCTGGAAGAACTAGTACTTTCTAATAAACAACTTCATCACGGCAATCGCGAGAATGGTTTCGGCATTAGATTGATAAGCCTCACTTAGGATACTAAAAAGTGCTAAATACTAAAATATGTTTCGCATAATTAAAAACTAACTTTCGTAAGCAAAGGACAAATTATTGTTGACGGCCAATACAAAAGAGATGTAGATTAGTTTGAGCAAATGAAAAGTTAAATTGCATTGATAAGAGGTTCTGAATGTAGGACGGATCATTTTCTGGTAATGTTAAAAATTGAGCTTGGTAGAAAGTGGGTATATAAGAAGAAGGCAGTTGTAAGAAAGACTAGAACGAAAGTGGAAAGATTGCAGGAGGAGAATGTGAGAGAGGAATATATATACAGCCTAGAAAAGAGAATGTTGTCAGAAGAATCTGAATGGAAGTATGAAATTGGAAAAGGTGAAATCGAATGTGCATGGCAGGGGTTAAAAAGCCCCGTGATAGAGTGTGCAACTAAAGTATGTGGAGCGAGTACGATTGGAAGGTTAAAAAAGAAAGCATGGTGGAATTATGCCGTGAAAGATGCAGTAAAGGAGAATAAAGAAGTATATAAGAGAATGATTGGAACCAAAAATGAGAAGAACAAAATGGATCTACCAAAAGCATATAGGATTAAAAAGAAGCGTGCAGAGGAATCTCGGTGAAAGAGAGAGTAAGAAAGCAAAATGATTTTGACGGTAATAAAAGACTATTTTGGAAGTGTGTAAGGAATGCAAAGCAGGGTGTAAGGAACTGAGTAAACGGACTACGTAATGGCGCGAATGAAATGGAGTGGGATGAAAGTGAAATGATATTGTGTCGGAAAGAATATTCTAAATTGCTCTATGGCAACAGGGATATTGGGACAAGTGTGAATGTGTAAAATGCTAAAATAAATAAAATCAAAGAGCACGATAAGCGTATAGGCGTGGAGGGAGTACGAAATGTAATAAAAATGGGAAGCTGCTGGGGTAGATCAAGTTATGAACCAAATGTTAAATTATGGCAGTATGCGATTAGGTGAATGGTGGTACAAACTATTTAATGCCTGTGTTCAATTAGCAAGGATGCCACAGGACTGTGCTTCTGTACAGAAGCAAAGGTTGTAGATATGAATGCAAGAACTATAAAGCTATAAGTTTACTAAGTGTAGCTGGGAAGGTGTTTGGTAGAATTATAATTGTTAGAGTTCGCATAAATACTGAAAGGGAGATTTGGGATGTACAGGGTGGGTTTATGCCTGGACGAGAGTGCGTGGATCAAATGTTTAGACTGCATTAAATGGCTGAGAAGTGTTTGTATGTTAATGAGAAAATGTATTGTACATTTTTGGATTTAGAGAAGCGTGTGGTAGTGTGAATAGATGCAAGTTATGGGCAATTCTAACCCAGTATGGTGTAATGGGAGAACTACTGCATGTAATAAAAGCAGAGCGTGCGTGAAAGTGAAGGGTGCGGTTAGTGAGTACTTTGAAGTTGAGCAATGTGTGAGACAAGGATGTGTGATGTCTCCTTGGTTGTTTAATATATTTATGGATAAATGCATGAGGAGTGCATGTGAGTACTTGAGCGGTATAAGCATAGGCAGCGAAGATGTAAAAGTGTTGATGTATGCAGATGATGCAGTAATAGTAGCTAAAAGCAACGACTGTTGAATAAATTTGTAGGAGTGAGTGAAAGAATGGATCTGAAAAGCAATAGGGGCAAAGCAAAGGTAATGGTTTTCAATAGGAAAGATAAAAACGATATATGTCAGCTGAAGGTGGGTAGCGAGATAATTGAACAATTGGATAAGTTTGCTTACCTTGGCAGAAAGTTCGCAAATGATGAGCGAATATATACTGAAATTGAAAACTTGGTGAATGCAGACAGGAGAATAATTGGCAGGATGTGGTCAGTAACTAAGGGTGAACAGTTAATTATGGAAGCAAAGAAGGCTGTGTACAATATTGTATTTGTTCCAACTGTTTTATATGGCAGTGAGAGTTGAGTATGTCCGAAAAAGCATATGAGTAAAATAAACGCCTTAAGTAAGAGGTACCTGAGAGCTGCATGTAGCAAAACGGGACCTGACAGAGCGAGGAATGAATGAGTGATGGATGCGTGCCGGGAGAAGGAAACACTGCCTGAACTGTACCAAAAAAGTACATTAAGGTGGTTTGGACATGTGAAACGGATGAGTAATGAACGCTTAACAAAGAGAATAAATGAGACAGGTATGAATGGAAAACTAGGTAGGTGTAGACTGATAAAGAGATGGTTGAATATGATTTAAGAAATTGTAAAATGAAAGAGAATAAATAGCCCAAAGAATAGGGAGCTTGCCAAAAACGTTGTATTAATTTAATGGAAGCAAAAGAAGTGTGTAAGAACAGCAAGGAACGGAGAAAAGAATGAATGGGTGATAGTAGAGATAGTAGCATTAGTGGGTAAATAGTGGAATGTTGTGCATACTGTAGAGGGCAGTGGTAGTGAGAGGGGTTGATGTATGGGTGAATGCTGGGTTTATGAAGGTGGATGCTTGTTATTGGGTTTCGCCTACTCCACTAAGGGAATGGCATGATTGGTAGTAATAGTAGTAGTAGCATTGAAGGCATGGAATAAAGTCATCTTTAGCGACAAATCATATGTGATGTCATTGCAGGGGATTGTCAAAGAACGTAGTAAGGAACAAGCAAGAAGTATTTTATATAGACTATCTAAAACAAACCCTAAGGTTTATAAAACGTGTAATGGTTTGGAGTTCTATCTCAGCAAATAGCCTAGGAAAACTTAGATTCATAAGTGGAATCATAAATTCCAAATAATGTTGACAAATTTTAGAAAATTGCTTGTTATCTAGAGCAGAATTATTGTACATACACATGTCTTCACCCTTTAACAAGGTGCGGTACCTTCTTATACTGGTAAAGGTACTCGACAATGGTTTGTTGATAATAAAATGACATCATTGAACTGGCGGCACAGCAGTCCTGATTTAAATGTCACCGAAACACTGTGACAATATGAAAAGGCACTTAAGGGATCACCCACAGCAAACAGCTGGAAATTTTAAAACAAAGATACAAAAGATTAGGGAGCTTTACGCGACAGAATATTGTAGGCTATTAATGTTAACTGTGTCTACTAGAACAAATGTTGTCATAAAAGAAAAATGCGACCCTATATGATAATAATTGGTGTCCTATTATTTAGTTCTTACTGAATTTTTCAGTAGTTTGTTATTTTTAAGGTCCATTTAGCATTTTTTTTATGTAAGTTAAGAAATATTCCAATACCTAAGGTACATTACAGAAAACATGACCAATAAAAGACCTAAACCTTCTACGATGAAAAGCAAACCCAGAATTAAAGGATTACCAGTCATCCAGATTAAACTGTCTACTATTCCATTTAAAAATTGCAACGAAGGATAAAATACAACAGAACATTCAACGACAATTCTACTAAAAACGGCGATATAAACATCTTTTGTCGAAATAATCAATAATAAATTTAAGCAAATACTAGTGTCCGTTAACGTGCATCGTAAATGGGAAGTTGAGCGCAAACGTTAGGAAGACTACGAAATTATAGGTGTAAAAATTCCTTTGACTAACGATTAATTTCTAATACTATAATTTTTAAGAGATTACATTAACAAAGAAGTCATCTTCTATTCATATTTTCACACCAATGACATGTATAAACTGTTTTCTAAAGTATACATAGAAAACTTCTCAGATGAAGGGCCAAAATCAAAAGAAGCTTGCATAACGCAAACACCGTAACTGACAAGGAAGAGATGTCACAGGCTAAACTGGCAATAATACATGTGGCAGAAATCACGAGTGCCTAACCACAGCCGGCAAAGTTACAGTGGAGGGAGGTGTGATTCGTCGATACTTGTGAGACTAAACATTGTCCAATCAAGACAATATCGATAACAGGTGGACGCCATTGATCTCAAGTCAAAACTGCAATCAGGAGATGTTTGCAACACGCCCTTTATATCACGATGTTAGTGTCCTACCTTAAAAGTGGTGACAGACACTCAAATGGTACTGCCGACACGGGATTAAAACTGAAAAGATATATACCAATGCTAAAGGTGTTCATTTATTTAGGATCGCTGTGTAAATAAAAATCAATGCAAAATGCTAACCAAAGCTTTAAAAATTATTTACGTTACTTGTAAAAATTTATGCGTGATTTGCCTTAAATGAAATAACTAAGGTTAGGTTTTCAGAACTGTCCACCCTGTAAGATATTAATTTATACAACTAAACTTTAGATGCTTAGAAACTTAGAAACAAATGCTTTATAACTTTCGTTACTGAAAATTATTAAATTGCTATATAAATTATTGTACACGCACTGTATTAACTATAATTACAGGTAAAGCTTTACGCTGGTGAAATAATAACCAAAATAGAGCACAAGAACACTTTTATATAATTAAGTTTGCACGAAAACACACACACACACACACACACACACACGCACACACGCACACACGCACACACACACACACGCAAGGACGCACACACGCACGCACGCACTCCCCCCCGCCCACAAACACACACATACACACACACACACACACACTAAAGTGTAGAATAGACAATATGTTATCTATGTTAACTAAGCACATATTATATTATAAATAGAGCTGTTAATTCATTCTAAGTTAGATCAGAATATACTTGCAGTTAGATTAGTCATACTTGTAATTCATAAGATATTGTTATATTGTAACGTTAATAAATAAATTATATTTTTTAAG
>JAHWXV010138233.1:0-12001 GCA_024586415.1 Phrixothrix hirtus
ATATATATATATATATATATATATATATATATATATATATATATATATATATATATATCCTTCCGCTACTTTCTCTCTCGCCTCGAACACCTAGCGATCGACTGGACGATCGACATTTTAGTTTACTAGAGAGACGAATAGCGGAATATTTATGCGTGTCGTGAAGGTGTTACACGTAAGTTATTTTATAGATTTGACACTATAAATTTGCAAATTGTGAAGTTGTTACACGTAAGGTAATTTATTTTATTGTTTTAGCACTATAAATTTAGATAATACAAAATGAGTAGTGACAAGGGTCTATTATCTTCAGATGTATCTAATGAAGCAATAGTAGACGAAAGTGGTTTTGACATAAGTATCGATCTTTCTTCAGAAAGTTATTCAATATCGGATGATGCTGGGAATTCTTCTATATTTTCTGTGCGAACATGATGCGAGTTACAGCCAAATGCTCCTTCGACTCCACATTTTCCTTTTACTGCTGTTTTGGGTATAAATTTTGATACCACTGACAGGAATATACTGCAATTTTTTTAACATTTCGTTGATGATGACCTAATAAATCACATTGTAGAAGAAACTAACCGATATGCAGATGGAAAATATTGAGGTACTGGCTGGTATCCGGTAACTTCTGCAGAACTAAGAGTTTTTTTGGGTCTCATTATTTTGCAAAACGTGATCAAGAAACTTGAGATACGACAATATTGGTCTAAGAATCCAATGCTAGCGAAACCTTTTCGTTCAACGTGTATAAGCAATAAACGGTTTGAGGCAATAAACCTAAACATTCATTTCAACAATAATGAAGATTTTGACGTAGAAACACATCCTAATCCTAAGCTAAACAAAATTTGGCCAGTGTACGAAAAAATTATTAGCAAAGATTCGTGACGCACTAACTACTGAAAAGCACGTAACAATCGATGAAAGCCTGCTATTGAACAAAGGCCGGCTTAGATTCCATTGAAGAATGCCAGATTTGGAATAAAAACCTATCTTTTGTGTGAATCAAAAAGTGGTTATGCATGGAATTTTCTCTACACAGGAAGACATACCAATATTGACCTAGCTTACGTAGATCTTCCAGTTTCATCTCAAGTAGTCCTGATTATGTCAAATCCATTACTCCATAAAGGATGATTATAGACAATTTTTATAATGCGCCACAACTTACTGATCTACTTGTTTCAAAAAAAAAACGACCTGTATGGGACATTGAAGCTATCCAGAGAGGTTCCAAAAGAATTGAAAAATAAAAAGTTGCGAAAAGGCAACATAGTTGCATTTCAAAGAGGCAAGGTGTGTGTCCTCCAAATGGAAGGATAAGTAAGACATATTTTTGATTTAAAGTGTCCATTCCTATGCCACCCAGGAGGTAATAAACAGGGATGAAAGAAAAGCTAAGCCTTCGGTAGTTATCGACTATAATGATACCATCGGAGGTGTTGACCGTGTCGATCAGCATCTATCAGATTACAAACTTCCACGAAAAAGAGGAAAAAGTATTATAAGAAATTTTTTTTGACTTGGTGGACTTGGCTTTGTGGAATTCCTTTATATTATTTCGCAAAACTGGAGGGACTAAATCATCGTTGGTTTATAGACTAGAACTGATACAGCTTATGATGGAAAAATACCATCAAGACGAATTCTCATGTCGCAAAGGACGTCCATCAACCCATCTTCCACTTCTTAGACTCACAGCTGGTCATTTCCCCAAGCATATTCCAGCTGCGGGAAAAAACAAAATCCAACTCTTCAATGTGGAATATGCAGCAGAGTTCAAGATGCACGTGGAAAGAAGATTTGAAAAGAGACGAGATACTTCTGCCCTGATGGTGACGTACCTCTGTGTACTACTCCTTGTTTTAGAGTGTACCATACCGTAACCAATGTTTAAAATTAGTTTACTTGAATTTAGAATATTTATCTTCTTTCAATTGCATTACATTTTATAAAATAAATTACGCCCGAGTTAACTTAGGTAAGCGTATGAGGTTATTTAGTTTGTAGTTGTAGTTTTAGAGTGTACCAAATCATAACCAGTATTTAAAATTAGTGTACTTGAATTTAGAATAATTATCTTCTTTCATCTACAGCACTTTTTATAAAATAAATTACGCCCGAGTTAACTCGGGTAAGCGCATGAGGTTACTTAGTTTTATATTTTTTTACTTTTTATTATGACTAAAGACAATAGCTTTGTTTATAGTTTATATTAATGTAATAAAAAAAATCGATAATCTTTAACGTATTTTTGAAAATAAATGCGTGCGTTAAGCGGTTAACCAAATCTGTGACTCTTATAATAACGGGGATCGCCATGTTGGGAATGAATCTGTGGACATCCCGTATACGATGTGAGAAGTTGTAGGATCAACAACCTTTCTTATCTCGCAGGACATCCTAATGAATTTCGAAATCAAATTGAGTAGGTATGGAACGAATTATCTCAATTTAACATCGAAAAACTCTTTTCCAGCATGTAACAGAATAGCAATAGTTTGACGCACTTCTAGGTTTTTCTTTTCATTAAAATTCTAATTATTTGTTTCTTTCTATTATATACTGCCTAGCTATTTTCATAGAAAATTTGTAATTTGTAATTTCTCAAATCTATCTCGCTGTATGATATTATAACATATTTTCTGGTTATATAACGTTTTTCGACTTGGCTAAAAAACACAACACTATCAAAACTTTAACTTGGCTGAGTGAGTCCTTTGACGATGTTAAAATACAAATTTTGTGATTATGTGCTTTCTAATGTTGAATACTCTCCGTGAGGAGGTTGCCGTTCATCATCACTGCAGGAAGACTATTCAAAATCAAATAATACAGCGTAGTTTCAGCGATTTATTCATTTTCATTCTACATGATTGCAATTAGGAATATTTTTAAGATATTTCTACAGCGCTATATCAACTTATATCAAAAAATCTGGCGTGAGATAACACGCGACTTTCTCTTACACATTTTAAATTTAATTGGAATTTATTAACGCTAGTGACTTTCCTATACACCTAAATTGTAAACTTAAAATTAATTTAAAAGCATAAATAATTCGTCCATTTATAATTTCCTTTATAAATGAGCGAAGGATTTTATAATTAAATTGTAAGCTCATTTATAACAAAAATAACGTATAGATTTAAATAAAAAGTAATTAAGTATGTAAATAATGCACATAAATCATTAAAATATTAATTTATTCTTATTTTGTGGCCGATAATTGGAACGGTGACCGATCCAAGTTAATCCCCAGACAAAACCTTGCTTAACTCTAGAGATTTTTCTCAATAATTCACTTCAACAAATTTTTTCAGAGAAACTAATTAGTTCGTGTAATATAGAGTTAAAGGCGCAAGAAACGTGGCAAGTTTAAAAAAAACGTTACATCCGTTTTTGAAAAAATTACAAAAAACCTGAAAATCATAAGAATAAAGTGGCACTTTGGGTCATTACATTTTAACGAAATTCTTACACTGAAATGCTAAGGTGGTAGTAAACTTATATATACAATTTTACTTTTCTACGACGTTTGGTTTTCGAGATATATTGACCACCAAACACATACACACGCGCGCACGCGCAACCGTACGTGCATATGCACGCACACGCACACCAACACGTATACACACATACGCACACACACACGCACTCATACACGCGCGCGCGCGCACACACACACACACACACACACACACACACACACAGACAAATTTCTAAAAACATGTTCTTCGGATTCAGGGGACCTGAAACGTGTATTTCCGCTAAAAACTGGACATTGAAAATTTTTTTGACCGAAAACATGATTTTATACTATATCTCATATACGTAAGAGAAAGTAAAAATTGAAGAGTAAATCATTGCTTTAGTAATTCGTGACATTTACAAACACTTCTTTTCAATTTTCAATGAAGAGACATTTGGAATGTCAAATTTCAATGTCTGTTGTGAATCTTACATTTTTGTCAATGTATGTCGTATTTTTACGTATATATGTGTCGATTTGCTTTTGTTTCATTATAAATTCTGATATATATATATTCTTTTAAGTTAGTTTTTATTTCTCGTTCTGTAGGAAGGTTAGTAAATAACGGAAAGGTCGAAACTACCAAAATATATTTATAAATCTAGCAAATCGTGTTAAAGTGGCTTCATGACTAATAAATCTTGGCCGAAAGAGCACAAAATTGCGGCGTCTCTTCCTTTACAGCAAATCTCTATTTCAAGCCTTTTATATACATATGTACATATGTATGTCAAGAATTGTTTGTCTCCTACGCTACATTAATAACTATGTAAATATTTAAAAACTATTATACCTATACACACATTTAAATAAATAATATCCATCATTAATTTTCTTTTCACCAGAGAAAAGCACCCCTGCCTGTTGTCGATCAATAGTTCATGGAATCCTTCTTTCCTTCTTTGTTTAAAGCCCTATATAAATAAAATTTTAATTAAAGGTCGTATCATGTTCCAATTATTCCTGCATTCTTATATAGAAATATTTCTCGAAAGAAAACTTAGAATTGACGCAGTTCCAAAATTGAAATGTACTTACTTTAAGTGAATGTAGTTGAGTTTGTCTATTTCATTTGGAATTTAACCAAATCGAAAATTAAATTTAAACTTCTCCTAGTTGAGATGTCACAATATCTGTCAATATTCACGTTAGGCTAAATTTAATTTAAAGTTTAGCAGTTTCAAAGGTATAAAAACTAATGCGGTACATTTACCACCTATTGGAATGCAAATATGTTGTATAAATCAAATAAAAAATGTATTTCATACTTGACTGACCTTGTAGATTCTGAATACCTCCAACTCGGTTTTCGGATCTTCTAATATTGATATTCCTGTATGACCAATTTTTAAACTTGATTTACCGCAGCTTCACAGTAGTGAATAGATCGGATTTAAAGTAAAATATATTTTCAGGTACTAGACTCTATGCATAAATTGAGTTTAGAAATTTCAATTTAGGAGGTTTACATACAAAATTATCTAAAATGTGATATACTATCTTTGTTTCTTGACATTATCGAAAATAAAATTTAGAATTTTCCAAAATTTATATAACAAAGTTAAAAATATACCATTACAACTGTTCATTTTCTTAGCAAAAGTAAATTCTAAATTATTTACAACATTATACTCTATTAAATACGAAATTTAAATTCTGGAGACGAAGTAAGTTCTTAAACTCTGTCTCGTATCTGATCAAAGTCCACTTTTGCTCCAAAGGGAGCAGTTATTCCTAACTAATGCTTCACTGGTAGACCTCAAGTGAATGTAGTTTTATTAATACAGGTTATCGCAGCATTAACTTTTAAATGTTTATTTAAGTGAGATTCGTGTAAACACATTTTTTATTTATACAAATTCTGTTAGATGTGTATTTTACATATTATATAAAATAATCTGCAAGACAGAAGAGTGAAAAAAAGTTAAATAAATTGTAAGAACATCCAATAATTTATCTGAAGCGATTTCATATTCACCCTTGCTTCAAATGAAACAAATCCCACCGCAATAAATTAAAAGTAAAAGTGGTGTGAATTTTTTAGTAAAGCACTGCAGTGTTTTAATTTTAGGGAAACTTCTGAAAGTAAAGCTGGATAAAATAATAGATATAATTTCAGTCTATAGATCCTACAACGTAATATATTTGTCAATTACGAATTGTCTTTAAATAAACTGCTAAGTACTTAAATCAATCTTTAACAATATTTATGCCTCCCCAAGCAATTTTAGGTATTAGTATAAGAATAGTAGATTTGCGTTTTCTCAAATATATGAACGAGAAGTTGGTATAAATCTAATATAAACGGACGAATCCGATCGAAAAGGTGGTTGGTTTCATACTAAATTATGTTGGCATGTATTTGCAACTTTCGCAATTCTCTGGGTTAACCAACCAAACTGCGACGGAAACCATTTTCAAATTATACCTGAAATATTCTCAACTATAAATTGTTTACAGTAAATTATTTAGAAGAAAGTTATAAACTGCAGTTAATCATTCAGTTTATTAAATGTTCAGGCAACGACGTGTAGGGAGACTTATTAAGCTAGCAATTTATTTAATGTCAAAAAATTAAACTAAATGATCCTACCTGCAAATTTTAATTTTAGGGGTAATTCAATTTTGTGATGAAGTTATCAAGAACATCTTTGCGTTTTATTAAATTTGAAACATGAGCTAAATTATTCTTAAAAATAGTAAAACGATTAAATACCTATGTATATTTTTCCGTTTTACTTTAGTCGAGTGGATACTCGAGCTACTTATTCAAACAGAAACAACTGTATTTATATAACATCCAAGAAAAGGTATTGCACCTTCTATATTGCGAAATATCTCAAATTATTCTGCCTGTTTAGCTGCTTCGCCAAATATATGAATGACAATTTAATACAGATTTAGCATCCCTGACTTTTGCTTTCCTCCCTGAATTATTTATGTTCTTTAACTACGCCCCATAAAATGTAATCTTAAATAAGAAGTGATCATTTACATTAAAAATAACCTAATGAAATTTAGAAGGCACATTTGCCATTATTTTTAATTTGTTAATTAAGTTATTCGGAAATTAAGGGTTGGCGGCCGCCAAATAAAAATAAATGGCTGAAAAACAATGTACTATATTTATGTCTTAGATGCACTGCTAAACTATTTCTCTACAAGTTACCATTAAAAACTTCTTCATAAAACCGATTTTGTACTATCGTTTGAGGACATTGCCGTCGACTAAATGGTTGTGGGATTCAAAAATATTTTAATATGAAGTAAGGGGCTTTCTAGGCATCCAGTCAATTCTGTGTAGTATTACATTTCGCTAGTATTCAATGACTTTGATTTAAATCAGTTAGAATTTATAGTTCGCAAAGTTCAGGTGTAAATAGAAAATGGAGTAATAAAGAAGCAATTGTTACTGGAAAATACAAAATCGAAAGACAATTAAGAAACAGTCTATATACTTGTCATGCACTTAATTTGAAATATTTGGTAATAATTAAATGTAATAATTTAATAAAATTCAGAACACAGCAGGTAACCATTTAATAAGAATAAAATGTTGGATATTTCAGTTATTCAAACGAAAAATTTAAACCCGCACTACAAATATAAATAAATAGAAAATCCCTGTCCGCCAAATAATAGAAACTCAAATGTGAAGGTCTGTGATGTACATTTATATAAATAGGAAAGTGTATATAAGCGAGCCGAATTTAATGCTTAGTAGTTGAGCCGCAATAAAATTAAATGAAAGTAAATTCAGATTTGTAGCTGACTTTGCTTTAGCATAGTTGAAGTAAACTTTTGACGCGTATTAGGTAACCATTAAACTATAATCCGCTGAATACTATTTCCTGCCTGTAGCGATCATCTGTAAAGCTGTCCCTACCGAATCAGGACTTCAACCTATTTGTAAATAACTATCTGGAAATCCCGTCAACGTAGATCAATATCCATTTCGAATTCTGGTATCCTCAGCGGGATACAATTATTCTAAACCACATACCTAATCAAATGGTTCCAATGAAAATTGTAGTTACACATTTCAATAACGCGAATACGTTAATTAAAAATATAAACACACTTAAGGCTTTGTAATATTTGTTGCGCACTCTATCGTAACTTTGAATACCATAGATATTATAGGATGATCTACTGGCTGTAATCTGTAGTATCTAATAATTTTAGTATAAATGACAAGACCAGGGATTACATGAGAACGGTTAATGTAAACTGCTTGTGCAATGATAGTCTTTTCGTGTTTTGGTGTCATTTTATTACTTTGCTAGACCATTCAAGAGCAATATTTAGTTACTCGGTCGTATAAAAGGGACATATGTATTCTTATATCTGTGGGTTCGTGCTAAAAGGGCCAATGTCATAATTATTTGTTTTGAGGTATTCATGTTAGAGGAATGCCGTATAATTAGAAAATTGCCTTTTTTAAAATTTTTCTATAAACATTTATTTTAGACAAATAAATAAAGGATAAGAGTTTTCTCCTCTGAGCAGCGCATAAAAAGCCCGCAAAGTGTCTAAGTGAAGGCTTTTCACCAAAATTTTTATATAACCTAACTAAATAGGTAAAAATATAAAAGCTTGTATTTTCAATCAACCTACAGAATCACCCTCAGACCCGTTTAGCCATATAGGACTCGTAAGTGCAGGGTCGCTACTACACGATAACAGAAAATACAAGCTCAGTTTTACTTGTGCCAAATTTTTCAAACTTTCGCGCTGTTTATAGGAGAAATCTCCAATTTCTCATTTATTTATATTAACATCCTCCTATTAAAAACTAATCAAAAACTAATCGTACTTATCTTAGATATTTGGTTTCTTTAAAGGAATAGGCCAAATTTCATGTTTAACCCTTTATCATATAATTACTTCTGAAAAGTATGCTGACAATGATTGAAAAGTTTGCTATATTTCTATAACGGTATGAGTTAGACATTGGCCTTTTTAACACAAACAAGTTAGAAATAAACAGCCACTCTTTGCTCATTCTGCATATAACTTAAAACTACTTAAAACGGACATTGGCCCTTTTAGCACCAAGCCACAGATATTTATTAATTATTCTCAAATGTGTTCCAATAAAATAGTGTACCTGTTCAAATGCACTGGATATTTTAGAGTGTACACCAATGTTTCAATTTTTTGTTTAGATCTTTAGGTTATAATGGAATTGAGTTATTATTTAGACCAAAACAAAACGTTTAGGATGTTCTATGTAAAGCTGCATGCCACATAGAAATGTTGAAGTTATCATAATACCGTCAGCTGAGGATACACAAACAGATAAGGATTTAGATGAAGAAGGTCTGGAGAAATTAAGTTTTCTAGCAGGTACACCAGCACATGCAGAAATTTATTATCGCTGTGATAAAAAGCACAGTTACGGTGAATGCATACAGCCTTTTATAGCTAAAGCAAACCTACACTGCCAAGCAGAATTAGTGATGAATAACACTACGTTGTAGGTAATATTATCCTATACATCCTCTTATTCTGTTACAAAAATACAAAATCTGTAAATTCTTCACGTAAATGGCCTGAAGACTCTATAAAGATAAGCTCTTGATAATTTGCAAATAGCAAAATCACGAATTTATCAACATATTACGACAAAATAGAACCGCTTTTAAAAGTAAAACGGAAGTAGAGCTTCCACAACCGCGCTTATTTTCTACTTATAACTCTAGTATTGTAGCGTCGACCTTATTGATTAATGAATGTGCAACCAAACATGCAATACATGAGGGAAAAGTCGCGATGGCTTAATGGTTAACCTATTAACCTGGTACGAAATATATAATTTACTAGAATTTACACAAAGTATGGTTTGACATTACTTGAGACGCTTTAAGAAGAAAACATTTGAAAAATGCGGGCCAGTTACTTGAGTTTCTAGAAGTACCTCGAGCAACGAGTGAGGTCATTATTCAGCGAAAATTGAGCAAGAGTTTGAATAGCTACTCAAAGTACAATGTGCATTGAACTTAACTTTGTTATCAAATTTCGCTCCGAAGTTTCCTTTATATTTTCAGTTCATAAAATAAATGCATATTTTTACAATTTAATGTATTTGTAGCTTTATGCTTCGCATGTAGTCATTGTATTCATCTGATTACAAACAATTTTTGCAATAATAAAGAAAATTTTTCTTGAAACAGTTCATGTTGATGATATATATGTTAGATACGCAGCTTACAGTAGGAAACTAAACCATTTTCATTGTTTTTGTAAAAAAAAAGGCTTCCATTGGATGAAATAAGTTATACGTTCAATAAACATCACACACTAACTCACACCGGCTCACAAAACAAACACGGCGTAATTTCAAGTGATAATAATACTTGAATATGTAAAAGTAACTAATTAATTTAAAGTATCAAAACATAAATGCATGGAGAGTTCCTTTAAGTAACATTATCTAGCAGAAAACGTATATAGGCAACCCATCATGTAAGTAAAAACAATGTTGTATATGGTAGATATAAAAATTTAATTATACTTTAGTTTTATTTTTTGTGAAATAATTAGCAGGTAATGACATAAAATGCAAGGCCCACTCCAAACACTGCGACTAGAGCACAACAACGCCATAAAATTCACATTCACATTCTCAATAATAAACATGGCAGTCTCTTAATAGAAAAAATTTTTGTGATAATGAAATAAAGAAAAACGTTGAACCGCTGTGTTTGAGCGTTATCATGTAAAGACACGACCTGGAGATTAACAATGCTCGATGTTTGCTCTGAATTATCCTTCTTAACTTTCCTAGAGTTTCGCCATACACATCTGTATTTCTTATCATACCACGTTTTAGAAAATCAACCAACAAATGCGTTTTCTATCTCAAAAAATTATTAAACTTATCATGGAACATAATACAACTTGCATAGCACTTATCTGAATCATCTTCGTTATCCTGGAAAAAGATTGAAATGTAAACTGTTCTCTGATCTTTATAAATATTCACCAATATCTCTTACACAATCGTTGCTATAATGTAGTGGAAATTTCGTGTTATTGTTATTTATTGTGGTGTTAACTGATGTTTCTCTGTTTCTGTTTCTATTAGCGTATAATATGGAGCTTACGTTTACTGAACTCGTGGATATGCGTTTAATATTGGGACTGTGCGGAATGAACTCTAGAGCAGCAACAAGAATATATGCAAAGAGATTCCCAAACAAGTGCAGTCCTCAGCATTCAACGTTTGCTGTGATAAATCGGAGGTTGAGGTAGTTTGGGACCCCGAAAAGGTCTACTGACAATGACAGTCCACCCCGAGGAAAAAATATAGGATGCTATTGAAGACAATCGCAAAGAAAGTGTTGGTAATTTGGGTGGGCGATGTAATGAGAACAGTTATTCCGACCATTTTATTTTCAGCACGTTCAAAAATTGTTGAAAGAGGATCATGCCCCCCCCCCGCCCGAGTGGGATTTTGCACATGGGTGGTAAACAGATTTATAGGAGTAAACGGCTTCCTAGATATCATTTTTCCACCGATTTAGTGTGATTCGCAAGAAGTGGGTAATCAATTTTCATAATCATCACCTATAAATGGATGAAAAGCCTCATCTAAGCTAGTTTTAGTATTAGCGACCGACCCGGGCGTGATAATTTATTGATAATTTGCACAAGAGAAATTCATTTGAGATGTTTAATGAAAGTCGCGTTCTAGTTTTACAACAAACATTCATTGTTTTAAAATTGATTTCAAATAAAATAAATTTATTAAGAAGGCGAATGTTTTTCATAGAGCTTATTAATTTGGTGAAAGGGGTGGGTTTACCTGCGAAGCATAGGAGAAGTAAGTTTGATGTGGCCCGTTGGCCGGAAGCTCACTAATTAATTATTCAATTATTTATTGTAATATATATATTAACGGAAAATATTGGTTACTGCATAAAACAGAATTCGGGTTTAAAAACGATATTTGTCAGACAGGAAAATGTCAAAACTAAATATTTAGTTCTAAGGCTGACGTTTCGGGATCATAATTTATCCCTTCATCTGAGCCTACAATTTATTAATATAATTAAAGGTACATGAATATAAAAGGAGGAAATGGCTTAGATATAACTAAATTATACAAAAATAGATTATAGAAACAGTGAAAATAAAACAGAATTGTCATAGATACACTGAAATGTAATCAAAGCCAATATAGTCAATAACCAAACAATTAATTAGTATAAATGGATAGAAAGTTAAAATGATCGTCATCATTAAGATAGATAATAATAAAAAAAATTAATGATCAAAATATAAACACACACACACACATATAGCGATCGCGCACACATACGCACACACACACACACAAACACACACACACATTCATGTATGTATAAAAGTAAATTTATAATAACAATGTTAAATTATTGTTTCATTTTTTACATTCCCGAAAAGATTTGCATAGATAGAACTGACGAGTTCACA
>JAHWXV010138238.1:0-12855 GCA_024586415.1 Phrixothrix hirtus
ATATATATATATATATATATATATATATATATATATATATATATATATATATATGTATATATATAGATATATGTATATGTATATATATAGATATATGTATATATATAGATATAGCCGGTGTCCCACAAAGCGTAACGAGGTACCATGAAAACTACTACTACTACTACTGCTACACATCGTGACATTTTCTTAGCGGGGTAGGCAAAACCCATTATACAGTCTCCACTATCACTACCTCTCGTTACCACCACCCTTCACCACAACTCCCAATACTATACAGTATGCATACCATCCTACTATTACGCACCAATCCTACTATTTCTACTATCACCCATTCACTATTCTTCTCCATTCCCTTCTCTCCTTACACAATTCTTTTGCTTCCATTAAATTCATACAACGTTTTTGACAAGCCTTCCTATACTTTCCGCTCCTTATTTTCCTTCCTTTTACAATATCTTCAATCATATTCAGCCATCTATTCTCGGTCTACCCCTACCTAATTTTCCATTCATACCTGCCTTATATATTGTCTTTGTTAAGCGTTCATTAATCATTCGTTCCACATGTCCAAACTATCTTACCGCACTTCTTTCCTACAGTTCAGAGAGTATCTCCTTCTCCTGGCACATATCACTCACCTATTCAATCCTTACTCTGTTACGTCTCATTTTGCCACATGCAGCTCTTAGACACCTATTTACGGCGTTTATTTTACTCATATGTTTCTTCCGACATACCCAACTCCCCTGCCACATAAAACAGTTGGAACAAACGCACTATTGTACATAGCTTTCTGTGCTTCCATACTTAACTGTTCATTCTTGGTTACTGACCATATGCTGCCAATTATTCTCCAATCTGCATTCACTCTGTTTTCAATTTCACTATCTACTCGCTCATTATTCGCAAACATTCTACGAAAGTAAGAAAACTTATCCACTTGCGCAATTATCTCCCTACTCAACTTCAACTGGCATATTTCCTTTTCACTTCTCCGATTGAAAATGATTACCTTCATTTTGCAACTATTGTTTGTCAAATCCACTCTTTCACTCACATCTACAAATTTATTCAACATTGTTTGCATTTGGCTCATACATTTAGCTATTAGTACTGCATCATCTGCATACATCCACACTTTATATCTTCGCTGCCTACATTTATACCACTCAAGTCCTCACATGCACTTCTCACACATTTATCCATAAATATATTAAACAACCAAGAGGACATCATACATCCCTGTCTCACACCTTGCTCAATTTCAAAATATTCACTAACCGCGCCGTTTACTCCCACGTACGCCCTGCTTCCGTCATACATTGCATTTATTGCATTCAGTAGTTCTACTCCATCAGAGTTGCCCTTAACTTGCATCTAATCACACTATCGTGCGCTTTCTCTAAATCCGCAAATGTACAATACATTTTCTCATTAACCTGCAAAACCTTCTCGACCATTTGCTGCAAACTAAACATTTGATCCACCCACCCTCGTCTAGGCATGAAACCACACTGTACATCCCATATCTTCTTTTCAGTATTTATGCGAACTCTCTCAATTTTAATTCTACCAAACACCTTCCCAACTACACTTAATAAACTTATAGCTGTACAGTTCTTGCATTCATATCTACCACCTTTGCTTTGTACAGAGGCACGATCATAGCACCCTTCCAGTCCTTTGGCACTCTTGCTGATTGAACAAAAGCACTAAATAGTTTACACAACCATTCACCTAGTCGCATACCGCCATACTTTAACATTTCGTTTGTAACTTCATCTACTTCAGCAGCCTTGCCATTTTCCAGCCTTTTTATTCCACTTCGTACTTCTTCCACGCCTATGCCCTTATCGTTCTCTTGGATTTTATTAGTTCCAGCATTTCCCACATTCACACTTATCGCAGTATCCCTGTTGCCATACAGCCCTTTCAAATACTCTTTTCAAGGCAATATCACGTTTCTTTCATCCGTCGCTATTTAATTCCCGCTATTCCGTATTCCGTTTACTCTGTTCCTTACACCCTGCTTGGCATTTTTTACCCACTTCCAAAATAATCTTTTATTACAGTCAAAATTATTATGCATTCTTACTCCCTACTTCACCCTCAAACGCTCCTTACTCGCCTTTACAACTTCCTCTGCACGCTTATTTTTAATCAGTTACGCTTTCAGTAGATCCATTATATTCTTCTCATTTTTGCTCCCAATCATTCTCTTATATATTTCTTTCTTTTTCTTTACTATATTTTTCACGGCATCATTCTACCATGCGTTCCTTGTGACTTTCCAATCGCACTCACTCCACACACCTCAATTTCACACTCTACCACGACACCTTTTAATCTCTTCCATATACATTCGATGCCACCTTTTTCAATTTCATACTTCCATTGAGATTCTTCTGACAACATTTTCTTCTCCCACATTATCCTCCTGCAACCTTTTCACTTTCACTATAGTCTTTCATATAACTGCCTTCTTCTTATATACCCACTTTCTACCAATCTTAATTCTTGGCATTACCAGAAAATGATCCGTCCCACACTCAAAACCTCTCAGCACTCGTATGTACTCTACCAATTCACGTAACCTCTCATCATAAACGATTAAATCAATCATGCTTCTAAATTCTCCTCTTTGCCACGTATAAAAATGGATATCCATATGTTTAAACCACGTATTCGATATAAACATGCCCTTTTCTAGGCATATCCAAACTAACGCTTCCTCGTTCTCATTCGTTCTGGGATCGCCGTAAGGACCAATTACACGATCTATGTTTTCCCTTCTTACTCCAACCCATCCATTCAGATCACCCAGTAAAAGCACTCTATCATTCACGTGACATGAATTAAGTACCTTTAGTTATTCTATCATAGTCTTAAAATACATTAAATTTGGATAAGAAGATGTTAAAGGTGCAAATCTATATCTTCATTAGTTTCGGAGATGTCGCCAAAAGAATAGTTAACAACACCTAACTTGTTAGAAGCAATTACTTTCGAAATTTCATGGTCAAGCGTGCCCTGAATAATTAAAAAATATTTTAAAGCATTTTATGATTATGAATTTTTCACTTTTCATCCAATTCGTTTTACCAATTTTATTGTGATTTAAATAAATTAAGTCCTTAAGTTTACTTACCTACCTCGCCATATAAAACATTATCTAGCCAGTCAGGAAACAAAATCGGCAGGATTACATTATGGAAACAAACAAATTAGAATGTCAATTGAATCACGCTTTGATAAGTGTGTCATTGTTAGCATTTTATATTAACTCTTTTTGAGTTGGCCATCACTCAGTAGTAACCTTTTATGTGAAAACTTTAAACAATGGCTTACACCATTGCCGAGGCTGACGATATGCTTGTCGTATATATCCAAAGTTTTGAAAATGCAATTCTTGCGGAACGTGAATATCCTGTTAGGAATCCTGAACGAAGACACCATAGCAGAAATGAGTTTCAGCGGTTTTTGATACGATTAAGACAAGCTGGGAGTGTACGTGCCATTCCGGTCTCCATTAGATGGAGGCGCTCGGTAAGGAATGAAGTCAATATTGTATACGTTTTTGCGTCTGTACAAGCGAATCTACACTTAGACGTGACAAACCTTACTTTAGATTTGGGCATACGTTGTACTTCAGTATGTCGAATTCTAAGGGATTATAAGATGCATCCATATCATTTAGCTTTATACCAGGTCCTTTCAAATACTGATTTTTACAGGCGGCTAGATTTTTGTGATTGGATGAGAGATATGTGCAATGACAATCTCCAATTCCCCTCTCTGATTTTGTGGACCGATGAAGCCACTTTTAGCAGTTGTGGTAGAGCCAATTTATACAATCTACAATATTTGTCGGAAACAAATCCTAACTGTATTACGTAAATTATAACTTAAGCAAATTAAAGACTTCTTGACCCTTTCGGTGTTGGTACGGGGGTTTGCAGAAATTCCCACAGCTAAGCTCTTGTGGTTGAGACCTTATATCAGTGCGCCAGGTTTGCCTCCTACAAATCTGCATACGAAGATTCCTCGAGCCGATAACCAATTGTTTCCTAAAATAATTAACGGGTCAAATGGGATAAAAAATAAGAAAAGGAAGAAGAAAACAAGAAAGAACCAACAAATAATACAATCTGTACAACTTTAGTCATGAATAATATCTATTTATATATAATTAGTGTCTAGTGCTTTACATAACCTTTTTTTTATAATATGAACTAAATATAAATAATTACAATGGATTTAATTACGCTTCCAACTATCTGTTTAAATTTGACCCAAACAAAGGCCAGTATTACTTTAATTGATATAATTATGATTGTGAATGATTTTTAGCAGACTTCAACTATTTGAAATGAAAACAATAATTGGGCTGCAACTACCGAGGTTTGTAGAATCTAGATTCATAAATTCTTAGTACTTCTCTTTATTAACATGAATAATTTTGACTATTTGCTGTGCTACAAGCTTACAATTACACAAAAAAAAGGTATATTAAATGGAATTTAAATCATTTACAGCAAAAAAGTACTTACATAATTTTGTAACATTAATAAGAAATTAAATACACTAATTTTAGTGGTGGCTTTAAATAAAGAAAAAATGGAAGGTGAGCTGTCTGACCTGATTTCACTCCTTGCTGGTTGAGGACAGATGTTCCGATGTTTTAAGTTTTACGATAATGCAGATGCAATGGGTATCGCCTTTCACAAAAATGTATAGCACACCTTAACAGATTGGTTTTAGACGTTCCGAAAATTGTGGAAACAATTTGATAAACCAATAATAGAATAACGATAATCTCAAGTCGATAACTATGAATTTTACAATGATAATAGTAAAACAATAATAATAGGCCGAATTTACAATTGACCCTAATCTAATGATAATACATATATTATGATTTTAAGATTCTCAAATCCTGACACGCAGTAGCTATTGAAATATCGACACAGTATGCCAAACAAAAAAAGGTATTTCCAAAAGCTCAGGTTTTCTAAAGGGTAATATTTAATATTTAATTAATGTTGGATTTTTAACAAACAACTTCCCCTTAGTTAAATCAGCTTAAAAATTGCAATATTTCTTCACCAAATCAGAATCAAAATTGAAGTCTTGAAAATAAATTCCATTATCTAAAGAAGATATTATATCCAAAAGGTATAAAATACACTTATAAAAAATTAAAGTTGGTTTTTGGTGTTTTAGATAAAGATATGGAGGTCAAAGTATTCATAAATACTTTAAAAATGGAAAATAGATTTTTAAATGAATAGATAGGCAACACAGAATACACTACTATAATTATTTTGCCAAAATTAGAAATTTTATATATTTAGTTTTAAATATCCCGTAACAACTGGATGCGGGATGTTGAATACCAAACAAGTGGAGTGGCAATGTTTGATGCGGAATTTTAGGGCATAGAATTATCGGAAATTTTATCTTCAATGGTCGTCTAAATGGCGAAACATACTTAGAATTTTTGAGAAATGACCTGCCTATCCTTTTAGAAGATGTTTAGCTTGATATAAGAGGATCCCTTTGGTATTAACATGATGAATGCCCGGCACATTTTTCTGAAAGGGCCCATGACTTGTTAAACATTACCCCCCCCCCAAATATCTGGATTGGAAGAGCAAATTTGTCCCGGTTGCCCCTAGATCTCTTGATTTAAACATACTAGATTTTTACTTGTATGGAAGACGGCGCTCATTTCGAAAATTTATAAAATCCGCATTTTTATTTATTCTAACAGGTTTTCATTGTTTGACTCTTCCTTTAATTAATAACATTAAGCTGTTTGTTGTTATTGCTGTTTTACCCCATTGGCCTTTAAACACGCTTAAAATTGTGTATCTCACATACTTTGGACCAGTCCTAAGCCTGAATAAATTGTGAAGGAGGGTATGGGAAACAAAATCATTAATTATCATTATTCAGGCTAACAAAATTGAATAAAATGTTTTATTCTAATAGCGTCGACAGGTAAGAGAACTTCAGTCAATGATTTAATTAAATCATAATAAAATTGAACGAAAAATGAAAATATACATAATCATAAAGTGTTTTAATATATTTTTTAATTTTTCATGGTATAATTGACCGTGAAACTTCGAAAGAAATTGCTTCTAACGAGTTACATGTTATTAATTATTCTTTTGACGATATCTCCGAAACAAATGAAGACGGCGATTTGCATCTTTAACATTGTTTGATCCAAATTTTATGTGCTTTACTATTATGAATAAGTAGCTCATTCCATTTGAAATTTCCAAGAGAAATGACAAACACTGCAATTTCTTCAAATAGCGCCCACTAGCGGTGGCGCGAAATATCATTGTATCATGGCTACCTTTCTATTGTAACCAAAAAATTATCATTCTTCTTAAGAGGTCAAGTTTACCAAATTCGGTTAAGTGAAACGTAACTTATAGCATTGATTTTATATACTCAGATAGACCCTTCATATGGCATTGATAGAAATCGAATATATATCAAAAGCGTACGTTAGGTGTCAATGACTGTTCAAAAGCGCGAAATATCGTATTTTCGATAATCACAGTTGGGTTCATTTTATAGTGCAAGGGGAAGTCCGGTATGTAAATAACACAGACGAATGCATACAAAGCTATTTAGAATCGAGCACAATATTTTTATTTATGTAGGGAATAATGTCATCGCGGTACAAGTTTGTTGTTTTAGGACGTTTACTAATAACAGGGATTTTATATACAAAATCAATGCTAATAATGATTCATATATGAAGAGTATATTAAAATAAGTACGTGAATATTTTTAAGAAAACTATTGTACAGTTTAATTATGAAAAATATATTTCTTACAAAACTGAGCAATCAAGTATTAGTATTTAAAAGAAATTAATAATCTTTTGTCTCCAAGAATTACTCTGATAATTTGAATGAAAATCATTAGCAACATTTTTAGTAATAAAAATTAAAAGTGTAAAGGTAGAAACACACATTACCGGGCCGTGCCTGGACCGGAGGACGGCCTACAGATGAAAGCGTGTTTTAGCAGTATTAATAACCATACTAATTAATACAATTTAAATAAAGCATGTTATAAACTTTATAAAAATCATTTAAAAATAATATCTGATTTCCTTCAACTGTGACAACTGTGTTCCAACCGGGCACGTCCTGGTTATGTGTGTCTCTACCTTAATACAGAAATCTTACTCTAACAATTAAGGCCGATTTATACCTATCCAGTCAAACACGGAACGGTAGTGGTGCGCTTCCGTTCAGAGAGAACTTTATAATAGGGATTCTTATGGAACTATTTATTCATGTCTGAATGGAAAAGTCACATTATATATAAATAATTCCACAAGAATCCTTATGATAAAATTTATCTGAACGGAAGTGTACCGATACCGTTCCGTGCCTAACCGGATGATATAAACCGCCCTTTATTCTGACAAATTTTCCATCATAACTTTCAAGGTAAAATTACTGTACTATATTGTAACATTTTCACTTTTTGTGCAACTCCAGATTTAGTTCTAAACGGATTTTTCCTTATTTCTCGCATTACAAAATTCTCATAATAATTCATAATGTTATTAAGCATTCCACGCTAAAATTAAAAGGAAGTTCTGAAAAGTAACTTATAAACAAAAATCAAAAAAATATTCAAAACTAGCCCACAACTTAAATGATCTAACAATTAAATGTTGGCACTGCATACTTTAATGTGCGGTAAATTGCTAGTTTACGTCACAGGGAGACCTTTAGCATTCCATTTGAGAGATGGAACGGTGTTTTGGGTCCACACGTACGATTATTTAAGAACGCGCATTCCCTATTTTTTATTTTAAAATGGGAGAACACAACGAGAAATTGTTTAAATAATGAATAAACCTGCTTCAACGGTAGAACACATAATCGAACGCTACACGCGTGTAAATTATTTGGATAATAAATTCAGAAAGCCACAAACTATTTTCAGAGAAGGAAAAGACGTATATTGTGCGTAATGTTGAAAGAAAGCACAAGTTCAGTGCCCCACGGTTAGCAGCAGACGCAAAAAAGGATTTCGGGAATCATGTAACCCCGAAACAATAAGAAGAATGTTGCAAAAAGCAGAGTACAGAGGTCGAGTAGCTAGGAAGAAGCCTTTCATAAGAGCGAAAAGAAAATGTCATTGAATTTACTTCAGTAAGTCTCTAGACTTTTGGAAAACAACCATTTGCTGATGAGAATAGGTTTAACCTCTTTGGCTCAGATGGCAACGCTCATATATGGAGAAAAACCAATGGGACGTTAAAACCACAAACTTAGCGCTCAACCGCGAAATTTGGGGGTGGGCATGAAATACTCTGGGGTTGACTAGACTCTCCTGGAGTTGGAAACTTGTGTTTTATTGAGAGAAATGTGGACAGGGATCAACCTGGTTATTCTGAAAGAAAATCTAAAATTCAAGCAGCCAAACTGGGTATAGAAGCAAATTTATCGTTCTAGCAGGACAATGATTCTAAACATTCGGGTGTTTTGATACAAGAATGGCTACTGCATATTTGTCCACATGTGACTAAACCTCCCCCACCATCTCCCGACTTAAATGTCATGGAAAACTTGTGGGTTAAATTGAAACAGGTCATTCAAGAACATCATATCCAATGAAAATGATCTTAAGAAGGCTTTTTTGGAGAAATGGGACAAAATTGTTATCCTTCTAGACTATACCGTTAAATTAGTCGTATCAATATCCAAACGATTAAGAGAGGTCCGGAAACAATCATGTGATATTAGGGTTAAACTTTTTAATTTATTTTCGTGTTGTACCATTTATTCTGTGAGCTAAATTTTAAATATCATTTCGACTTTGGCTTATAATATAATTTGCGTATTAAAATTTTCATTTAACTTTAGTGTATATGGCCTAATAACATTATATACTTTTCGTCTCTACTTTATTATTTACGTTTTCTTCTCAGTAATGTGTACTTTTTTATAAGCTACAATATTTAAGCTGTGAGCCACTATATGTATACGACGGCATGGCTCGATTAATCTAGCGGCAGCACCACGACTGAATTGCCTACTGAAACTCTAGCGTCGAAACAACTACAGCTAGCGTCATTAAAGCCAAAGCAAGCCCCAAAATATTTGTAAAATTACTAACAGTTAAAGTTGGGGGCCGCTAAGTTAATGTTTTTGGGCCATGCACGCAACATTTTTGAAACTCTAGCATCAAGTTATATTTACCGAGCGCCGGCAAATTAAGAACAAGCGCCACCATATTAAGAGCTAGCGCTACAACGGCTTTCGAGTTAAAAGCAAAGAAACAAAAGAACAAAATGTACACCATAGTTGAATTTTCCCAAAATATTTTGCATACATGTTTTTTTAAGTTAGCGCCATCAAAATAAGAGCTAACACTACAACCGTTTCCGAGATAAGGCCGATTGAAGAAAAGCAAAAAGTTCGCCATGGTTGAATTCTGCCGAAGTATTTTGCATACATGTAGTTTTTAGCTATCTCCGTCAAAATAAGAGCTAGTACCACAATAGTTTCTCATATGAAGCTGGGAAAAAAGAAGAATCCTCCATGATTTGAATTTTGCAGAAAAACTGTGAATTAGTGTATTTGGGCAATGATACTTCGATAATATTTTGAAACCTTGCATATTAACATTTATTGATCGTGTAGAGAAGAGTTATAACTTCATAAAGTCGTTGACCCAAATATTAGCCGTTTTTGAAATCTGTTTTTGGTGCCAGGTGCACCATTTTAGTTTAATTTAGGATATTGAACTTCATTAATCATGAAAGGGTAGTAAATTTTATATAGTTTGGTTCATTTTTCCATAATAGATGAATATTCTAATTTTTGCTATCTACCTTTGGTAGAGTTAGACACGATAGTGGAGCAGTTTCGGAAAAAATTTCATAGGAGGATTTTTGCATATTTTGATGTCCGCTGCCAGTCAATTATTGTTATAAATTTTGCAAGCGATATACCCACTTTAAAATATGCAACAATCTTCCTATGAAAATTTTCCCGAAACAATTCACTACCTTGTTTAACCCTACGAAAGGTAGATGGCAAAAATTAGAATATTCATTTCTCATAGAAAAATGAACCAAGGTGTATAAAATGTCTTATACTTTCAAGGTTGGGAAGTTGAATAACTTAAATTAAACTAAAATGGTGTAACTGGCACACCAAGAACAGATTTCAAAAACGGCAAATATTTGAGCCAACGACTTTATGATATTAGGACTATTATCTGGACAATCAATAAATATTAATATGCATGGTTTCAAAATGGTATCGAAGTAGTATTGCCTAAATACTCTGTCACAATTTTTCTTCATAATTCAAGTCATTGCGAATTCCTTCACTTTTACTCAATTAGCTTTATCTCAGAAACTATTGTGGCGCCAGCTCTTATCTTAACGACGCTAGCTCAGAAGAACATGTATGCAAAATACTTTGGCAAAATTCAAATATGGTGTAAACTTTTCCTTTTCCTTTAACTGGTCTTATGTCGGAAACCCTTGTGGTGGTAGCTCTTATCTTAACGGCGCTAGCTCAAAAGAAGATGTATGCAAAATATTTCGACAAAATTCTACGATGTCAAACTTCTTGTTTGTCCTTCAATTGGCTTTATTCGGAAACCATTGTGGCGCTAGCTCTTAATTTGGCCGCGTTAGCTCGCGCTAGGTGAATATAACTTGGCGCTAGAGTTTCAACGGTGTTAGGTGCCATGGTCCAAAAAGCACTAACCTTGGGGCACCCAATTATAATTGTTAACAATTTTACAAATATTTTGGCGCTAGATTTAGCTTTGTGGCGGTGGATTAGCGATTTCAAATCCTAAATTGTAATAAACGTATTTTACTTAATTTACCTGATTCTACTAGTTTTTGCAAGCGGATATTATTATTAACAGGTATTCTGTACATTCTAATATTTGGTGAATTTTTTTATCGCATAGTGGCAAATATTTCTTGGCATTGCAGATTCTATTTAATTAATTATAAATAATACTACACCAAAAACTAATGAAATATCTGATCCTTTTATAGGGTTGTGAACACTTTAGCATCCAATATTTGAACTTTTAAGGGCCTGATTGTTTGCTTATAATTCGCATGAGAACAATTTAATGCATAATGCATAATTTTATAAAATCAAAATAAACAGGGCATCTAAACGTCTGTGACCTAACTTAAATTGGTATTTTTTAACTGGGTTGTTAATTAGCAATTAAAATAGTTTACTTTGTCTTAATTTTATATACATATGTACAAAGTTACCTACTTTATAATCGGAGTATGTAAAATGAGAGCTTTGTATCATAATTATGTACGTATATCTTTGAAATAATTTCTGAACAAATTAAAATAGTGCACAATTTAATATAAGAAGTGCTATTACTTTTATGGCATAATTTGTGAAATTAAAATAAATTGCGAATAAATTCATTATTTCATAGTGAAAAAACCGTTTCGGGCGAACTTAATAAATATAAATACAAGTATTTTCGGCGTGCTCGTATTACCAACACGAGTAATGACGTACTTAAAATGAAGTAGACCGTGAATGCAAAGCCAACTAATGTTCGCCGGCAAATTAACGGGGAGCAGTGCTGACCAAAGGTGTGCGCCAGCATTTTGCGGTTTCCAATTTTTAGTATAGGCGTGAGCAATCCGTTTATATAAAATCAATGCTTATAGCCAACTTATTCCGTAAACATTCCCCTTCCCCTCCAGGATTTATTTACGTCTTACAGCAAAATGTGTTTCATAAAAAAGATGCAGAATTTTATTAACAATGCCACGGTAATATTTATTGGATACCTTATACTGGTATATTTTTAGAGAAATGCTGGTTTTAAATTCCCATAGCAGTTACCGCCACTGGCGGTAGAATAAGGAACTTGAAAATTATTTTCAGCAATTTCTATTGGACACTTTCCTTAATAAGATTTTTTCTGAAAGCTTTACGACGATAACTTCCTGGTACGTAATGGTACCTAATACAAAGTTACCTTTGGAAATTAAATTTTCATTGTTTGTCGTGATTGTTTGATCATTGTTATTATAGTTTCGACAGTATGTTGAAAACTATACGGTTTTAAAAATTTTGTATGAATGTAATTTGAAGCTGTAAAAAAAGCATTGCCTTTAACCCCTGTGGAATTGTATATTCGCCACGTCGATCCATTACACCCACCTACGGCTCACGTGGCAAACTTATTCATGTTCTAAATCTATCTGGTTCCATATTTGTTGCAAAATATACTATTCTAAATTGGTAATTTGGCGTGAAGTACTGTATTGTTAAAAGAACTTTTCAAAAAGTATAAATTGTAGAAACAGACCACTACCAATAAGTTTCTCATTTAACACAAACAAAAATTCATGAATTTTTATTAAATTTAATTTGCATTCATGCTGAAAGGACAAATGGAACACTCTCATAATTAACATTAGATTTACTCACTTGAGTAGTACTGAACATTGCAATAACGTCCACCAACATTGGAAAAGGTGCTGGTCTTGATGGAATCTACCCATAATTTGTCAAAAAGCTGGGATTTTATGCTTTAAATTGGAGAGTTGAATTTTTTTAATGATTTTTGATTTCAGGTAAATTTCATAAAAATTTTTACAATAGCGAACCTGGTAAAATAGTAGATAATTCAGCCAGATATAGACTAATTATCCTTCTATCTGTTACCTATAAACATTTAGAACGACTCTTGTACAGTGCTTTCAGATAATTCCGTAAACCACGTGATCAGTTATTTTTTGGATTCTAGGGAATTTTAGGTTACCTAGTTGACAACTTCAATATTTTA
>JAHWXV010138243.1:0-12210 GCA_024586415.1 Phrixothrix hirtus
ATATATATATATATATATATATATATATATATATATATATATTCAGCGGGGGAAAATTTGAAAACATGTCTTTTTTTAGATTAAGAATTGAAATCGACAAAGTGGTTAAGTGCAATTGGCTAGTCTAAACCTAGGTGCCTCCTGGAAATCGTACGCCCTGCCGTTTACGAAAATGATGGATACAAATTATTTATTTTGTGTATGCTGATAGCTAAATACATAGTAGCTACCATTATTATTCACGATAATTGGAAGTTAATTTATTACATCTCTAGCTGTAGCAGTTTGCAAAATAATTTCATTGTTTAACTAGTAATTGACAATAGACGACAAATTTAATTAATTCCATTAAAAAAATTGAACTAAAACATTATATCATATTCATCAACAAAATTATTTACCTGCCTTTTAAAAGAGTAAAGTAATTGAAATGAGACATGTATAGGCTACCAAGCGTACTGCGTTTAGTATTGTCAACGTTTACTAGACTCATATGTTTTAATGCAGTGGTAGAATTAGGTGCATGATTTTCTTATTACAGAAACTTGTAACAACATTTAATTAATGATGCAACTACATTCTAGAATATCTTTAGCCTACATCTTCAGACAGATATTACTATTACACACAATGTTAAATTAATTACCATAGATAGTGTAAAATTGTCGCGCTATAACTGCCAAGTTGCGTATATATATTGTATTAGATAATATACAGCTTAAAGCTGGCTTCAGAAACAAAAAATACAAACTGTAACTGACACGAAACTAAGTATGCCAGATTACGCCATTGAATTTGCGCATTGTCCTACTGTTTTAGTTAAACAAAGCAAACTGTGGGTGATTTTATGTGTATGTATAATTGTTTATGCATCTAGCTATTATAATTATTTGTATAACCATTTATCAATAGAAGGGATATTGTTTCAAATCTTTTGAAAAATATCGAGTAGCATAATGTGCACAATATTTTATTCATACATAATATGTAAAGCTAATTGAAGTACAAGTTGTGAAGATGGTTCGTAATTCTTAAGAAGTTATACATAGCATGCTCATTTTGGTATAACGACTAGGTCAACTATAGAATTGCATACGCAGTTTTCTCTATGTACCGCCTAAATGGACTGAATAACAAATCTAAATCATATAAGATTTCGTTTTGACTAAAAACCCACAGGAGTAAGCTGACAGGTTCGCTAACACCAGATGCAGTTAAAACACAATGAGAATTTATGTAATTAAATATAAATTTTAAATAAAATATATGATTACCGGATAATAGTAATGATTTAATAGAAATAATATTTTTGTATTGTAAAACACAAAACTGTGTAGTCAAAAATAAGTTGGCATAAAATTATTGATGTTGAAATTCGGACCGAAGCTGTGGCGTCACAGGATCCGTTGTTTTATATCCTGTATCTAGTTAATAGTAGGTGATTGAATCTCCTCGCCTCCAGCGATTTATTCATATCATAACAAGCGTATAGACATAGATGCGGAAAGAAAAGGACGAATATTATAAATATTGCATTGTTTTTGAATGAAAAATGTTACAGTAAAAGCATTACACAACATATTTGTAACGATTCCAAAAGACGGAAATCGATGATATTACAACTAGAAATTTTAAGTAAATTACTTATTGTAAGTACGTAAGTAAACATGATGTTTATTAATTATAAATATAATAAAGAAATGATCACCTAAAGCATTAGTATTAAGCTTGAAAACGAGCATTTTATTTATAATGAACTAATTGTTAAATTGGA
Organism: Phrixothrix hirtus; assembly: GCA_024586415.1. Lineage (NCBI taxonomy): Eukaryota > Metazoa > Arthropoda > Insecta > Coleoptera > Phengodidae > Phrixothrix > Phrixothrix hirtus. Next base: position 1,775 of record JAHWXV010138243.1, read on the forward strand.
ATTTTGCAAATTTGAAATGCCAATTTTATTTAACGAAGTTATTGTAAAATTGAAAACAATAAACAAAATGGTTTATGTTACGTGTTAAACAAGTAGTATTGGATAAATAATTCATTTTTCTTTAAAATTGAATGCTATTAATGTGTTAATTAAAAGTTAGCCTGTCCCAACATTCTTAATTATTTAATTAAACTGACGTAAATGTTTTAATCTTATTATAAAGAAAACCATTATCTAGGTAAAATAAACTAAAATTATTTATGAATGATTATATTTTAAAAAACATATATATTGCTTTAAAAAACAAAACTTCAGTGGTATTTTTGGTTAATTTTACTTCAACAATATCTTTTGAACGATAGAAATATGTCAGTTTAATTTAAATAAAACAATAATTAATAGATTATAAGTGCGTAAATAAGTTTAAGATATTCATTAAGCTATACACTTCATAATTGCACAAAACAAATTTTAGTTACCATATCAACAACTACTTAAAATGTCACTTTAAAATTTAGCTGCGTAAAGTTAACGCATTGTCTAATTAAATTTCAAAAAAATCATGTCGACGGAAACTATGAAAATCAACAAAATGAGTATTAATCAACTACAAAGTATATCTCTGAGGCATTAAAGATTTTATATGAACATGTCGTCACATAATTCACGTCGATTTGGATACGAAAAAAATTATGCAAAGTGGATTTTCAAATGTTTTAACGCGGATAAAAGAGAGCAAGAGCAGAATCGTCGCGCTCCATCTGCGTCAGATTTGATGATTGTGTTGAGTTTTTAATATGGCTGAAACCAAGATAGACATTTTTTCATAAGAAGTTTACAGAAGTAGCAGAATCTGTATAATAGGTGTATAAAAAATTACTTAATTTTCAATTTTTTTCTTTTACTGTGCATCCTCGTAAATTAAAATTGCAGTTTGGACAATATAATAGATTAAGGGTTAATAAATGTAGTTTATTCCTCATACGTTTATGAGAGATCCCCATTTTTGCGCCAATATAGTATTAAAATAGTTCATTACCATTATAATACTCGTTATAGACAGACATGCAAAATCTGCCTTTACATACACGATGATTTTAAAATACACTGACAATCTCCAGCACGATATGTAGAAGCCTAACAACGTTAATTAGCAAGAAAATCACATAACAATAGAAAATTTGTTGGGATAAAATTGAAAATGTTGATTTTAGAGAACTACAAAAAAATGTGTCTAGACAAATTCTATGTGTTGTAGATGAATAATATGTTATTTTAATATCAAGTTACAGAATGTGTATGTTTACGTCGACGTACACTTTCCTTCGTTTGCCGTTTAAGCAGAGTAAATATTTAAACACATTAAACTACACTAAAGACTATGTTCAGATTTTTATAAGGATCAATTTTGATATTTCCTTTTTCAAAATTTGTAAACATTAGAGAAACGTATACCTATTTACAAGGCATTCGAAATTTTCGACATAAATTAAAACAATGTTTGTCATTTCGATATTAGTTATCTATACATTATTTACGCAGACACGATATTCAACTTACAAGTAAATGAAATTAGATTAATAAACACACAAAACTGAAAATTAATACACTTTCGTAACGAAAAACATTGACTTACAACGCTTGATAAGAGACAAAAAATTCTGATAATTGAATATTACATACAATGTTTACGAACAACGCGTCGCTTTAAATGAAACCAATAACCTCGTTTAATGTACATATTGCATGTTAGAATGGGGTAAGAACTGCGCGATGTGTTTATAATTGGTTCGTTTAAAGCTACATTTCAGCTGTTGCGTTATTGTTGCGGCTATCAAACAGTCCTTTGACATTTTGTTAACGGCAAGGAATTTTAAAAAGATTTTTTTATGTTGATTTAAGTTTACCCCGGGTGTATGGTCCAAGTTTATGGGTGCATTTTAAAATCGCTCTATATATACAATTTCGTCAAAGTAGCAAAACTGTGTGACGTATGTAATTCAACATAATTCAACGACGGATGGTATTACGTCCCATGGTATAAATTTAAGGTGAACAAATGTACTCTCTTTATTTGTCTATAACTTAATAACTATCAACAATTTATGAATGATTAGTTGGTATATACTTAAATAATATTTGACGTTAATATGAAAAAAGTAAAAATAAGATCTTATGAAATGATTTCACTGCGAAACAACCGACATAGAACAAACGTGGCCGCAACTTCAATTGAAATATTTTTATTCTGTAGAAATTTAAAAGCTACATGGATGATGCGACAGATGCAGTACAAAGGAGGATTGTAATGTGTAGTCACTACCAAACTTCCATCGTACACCGTAATCGTTCACACTCCGTGTTTGCTGAAAGCGATTTACGAAGACGATCTGATGGACGGCCGGTTTGAACATGAAAGCACAATCTTTTCTTCAGAATTTCATTTTATTTCTCGACATAGACTCCTTCTTGCTCGATAAACTTAGTCTAACGTTTTTCCAATTTCATTAGGCCATCCTTATAGTACGATTTATCAAGTCCTCGAAGATATGCATCAGTTTCTTATTCAACTTCCTCATTTGGTGTGAATCTCCTTCCACCAAGCCATTTTTCCAGGTTTGGGAACAGGAAGTAGTCACAGGGAGATAGATCAGGAGAATATGGTAGATACGAAAACAATTCGTAACGTAGTTCATCCAATTTCTGTTGAACATTCCATGATGTGTGAGCTGGTGCATTGTCATAATGAAAAAGCACCTTATTTTTTGCCAAATGTGGTAGTTTTTTCTTTATTTCAACGTGCAATCGATCCTGTAATGCCATATAATTTCCTGTGATTTTTTTGCGTTTTAAGGTAATTTTTAAGTATTACACCTTGTGCATCCCAAAAAACAGTCGCCAAAATCTTTCCAGCTGATGCAACCACTTTTACCTTCTTCGGTGCACTTGAACTAGCTTCAACCCATTGTTTTGATTGCTGTTTTGTTTCATATATGTAATGATGGATCAATGTTTCATCTTAGGTTATGAATCTACGCAAAAATTCATCTGCATTGCGTTGAAACAACGCCAAACATTGCTTTGAAATGACCACACGATTGCATTTTTGTTCGATTGTCGACAAACGGGTCACCCATCTTGCTGACAGCTTTTTCATATGTAAATGTTCATGCAAAATGTTATCCACGCGTTCTTTTGAGATGATTACGATGTCAGCTAGCTCATGGACTTTAACTCGTAGATCTTCCAAAACGATATCATTTCTTTGGTGGTCACTTTGATTGATCAACCTGTGCTTGTACGACCACGTTTAAGTTCTGCAAACCAATAAATCACAGTTTAAATCGCTGGAGCAGATGTGCCATAATATTTATCAAGCTTTTTCGTTGTTTCTTTCGCGGTTTTTCCACGCAAAAAATAATCCTTAATCAGTGCATAAAATTCGTTTTTATCCATTATTTTAACACAATTGCAAGTTGTTCGACATGGCTGTCAGACATAAACTAAATGATATACAGCACTAAGAATGTACATGCAGCCTATTAATAGACTGTATTTGACAGAAATGATATACATTCGGTGGAAACCGGCTAATTATCAAACCGCCCTCGTACACTTGAAATTGGCAATGGACTTCTGGGCGCGATCGAATATTATACTAAAAAGTAAATTCTGTATTTGTAGGAAACAATTAAGTGCAGGTCAAATTTGAATTTCCCTGTTACCCAACTCAAAACTAATATACATACTAATGCCGAACTTGTATTTTTTAAAAGTTTCATATCATTACTTGTATCTTCTTCATCATCATATGTCTTATTTCTGACAGAACTAAAGATTAATGGAAGTCTTAAGAATAAAGTATGTTGTTAAATTAGTTTCATTCATTCTTTATCACTTTATTTAACATTTAAAACTTAAATTTAATTTCTATTTCAAAGTTTAATAAAGCATTTATAGCTCTGTATTTAGTTTATTGAAATACCTGCCACGTGAATAACGAATTACTGTCAGCTTGAAAGCATAACTAACACCCGCAATTTACATTTAAGATTATGTTATTTGGTCTCAATAAAGTGGTATGCATTTATTATTTAAATATATGTAGAATAGACTATTTGACAACAATAGTTAACCAATTAACCCACGCTACTCTTACTAAATTTCAAATGATTAACGTCTAAAAGAGTTTCAAGGAATAATAGTTTCAATCATAACTACAAAATTTTAAACTTTAATTTAAACTGAAAATGAACGCTTTGGTAATAAACAACGGAATTTTCGATATGTGCTAGATTCTTTAATAGAAATGATGAAAAATAATGAAATAAAACAACTATTAATAATATCAGGAATGGTTTTAGTAACAAACCGCAGTAAAAGCTATTTTTAGAGACTTTTGACGACGATATTTTATGGATGCGTAAAATCGAGCATAATATTAAATTGTCTGCTAGATAAGATAGGATTATTAAGATTATGATAGATGAATAATATTTTATGGTGATTAGTTCAAAACAATGGCTGTAAACCCAGAAATAGCATTTCTTGATGTTTATTCTTTTGAAGCTAATTCTTTTTAACAACGAATGGCAATGAAGTAGGATATACTTTATGCATATCAGAAAATTATTTTTGCTAAATGCCCAAAATTTTGATCTTGTTAATGGTTTTTCAAACAACGGCAGCTTTCCTTTAGATAGGCTAAAAACTGCTGGTGCATATAAATGCTTTAACGGAAAAAAGTGAACGAATACATAATGAGCTATTGCATCGATGAATTCGAATTGTTACAAGTACCGCGAAAGGATGCTGCTATTGACTGACACAACACGTACATAGAAACCTTTCTTCCAAGTAATCCTCTATTAATCTTTGGTGGTGAAAATTTATTTAAATTAGCCAATTAGTCAATTTTAAATTAATACCAAATGCATATATAGATTGTTTAAAGCAGGTGGAAGCCATTAGCCACTACGGACCATTGCATTGGTGAAACGCATATCGTACATTCGCCATTAAGATTTTTTCGAAATAATTATTCAACTAATAAAACAAAATTTAAATTCAGACGGCATTTTAATATTTAGAGAAATAGAAATCTTCCAACACGATCAACTATTTTAAATTAGAGTACCTACTTCTACTTTGTCGAAGAAGAATGTTGACCGTCCATGTTTAATGAGCGTCCCAGAAATATATAAGACCATATTCAAAATTCTAACGTTGAAGAGTTATTTCCCCATAGTCTCAGCGTGGGAAGGAAATTTTGCATCGCCTTCTTGGAATTAATCGACACACAATTCCATTTCCCCCGAACTTAATAACATCAGACGAATGCCAGGAAAACAACTTCCTGAAAGACACAGTGTTAGGTTTTTAACAAAATCTCAACGTTTCCCTATTTTGTGAAGGACTTCATCAGCACAGCGAGATATCGCCAGTAGCACAGTGAATCTACCACGTCGGAGGGTATACTTCAAGTAATGATGGAAGGAAAACCGAAGTTCCACATAGAAAAGGGCCAGACACTGACACTTTCCCAAAACTGAACTTGATCTGCTGCGGAACTGACTTTAACCATGAAAGCGCATTTGCAGTTCGGCATCTTCGTATATATGTTATACAACTCAATTTAAAGCATTTTCTGCAGTAAACATTTCTGCCTATCCAAAATGAGTTGTAGTTCAATTGGCATCCATGTGGTATGGTTCAAAAATGTTTTCGTAATGGTGATGTTGCTTAACCTCCAAACTTACGAAATTGATGTTGAAGCATAAAGTCGATCAGAAGCGGTTTCTTTCGCCTAATTAATGAACTAACTCAATCTATCCGAGATACGATCTGCAAATTCTAGTAAACATGTTGCATAAAATGGTGGACTCCCCTAGATGGCGTGCAGAGGATTACTTGCCGACTAATGGAACACATCAAGAGACGTTATCTTTAAAACTTAATTATCACATGAAATGAATTTTATTGAGTGTGTTTACTAATTTAGTTTAAAATAAATTACCATTTTATAAACTTAAATTATCTGTTCAATGCTATCGATTTCGCTATATTTAGGAGGAAGATGATCATTCATGTAATAATTTCTTCGATATTAATATTTATAAATTCGAAATGGCTTTATACACATACGAACTTATTTAAGTGCTGCAGTTACTTACCTTATGTCTTCTTAAAATTTGTATATTCCTGTGTAGTTCAATGCAATCTAAAAATGTAAGAATTTCTGCTTTGAGACGCCGCGCGTTTTTACATTTGTTTTTAAATTATTTATGTGTTCTCTTCTTTAACGTTATCTGTGGTGATTAATGCAACAAGCATCAATAAAAAATCTTAATTGTATTAGTAAACTTTCATAATTACTCGAAATAGCTCGGGAGCCTTGTCCCATAGCGTGCATACTATAGTGATGATTGCTTTCCTGGTTTTCAGGCTTATGCGAGGACATGCATTATCTCTTCAGGACTCCTGTGAATTCCAACTCAGCCAATGTAAACATCTGAATTTATTGCATCTCCTTACCGTATCACACAAGAAGCAACCCATCACTGTTCTAAGAGACAGTCAATATGATTTTTTCAGCTGAAGGAGTTACCTTGAATGTCCTTGTCCGTTGTAAATGAAGATTATGACTTTACATTGACTGTCTCCTGGTCTCCGATTATACTGTGTGCCCTGGTTCTATCATCTGTAGTAATTCCAGACAAAGGATAACCTTAAGCGAAAACTCTGCTAGAGCAAAAAAACCGTATGAGTAAATGAAAGTTTCAAAAGCAAATTTTACTGCTTTTCTTCGATGTTGGAAGTGTTTTGCTATTTGAATGTTTTCGCCAAGGTAAGACATGCAACTGCCACTATTATACAGAGATTTAAAGGAACAAGGGATCGAATTCGGAAGAAGATACCTTAGTTGTGGACAAATGGATGGCTGTTGCATCAGGATGACGCTCCTGTTCATAATATTTATCTGTGAGATACTTTTTGTTGCCAAGCACTACAATCCTTCAACGCGCTCCATACTACCTGATTTTGTTCCTTGAAACTTCTTTTTATTTCCTAATATAAAAATCAATAGCAACCACTACTTGCGGCCATTTTTTTACAAGCAACTACGTATTATCGTGTACAGAAGAATTAAACTTTAATTTAGTATAAAACTTTCTTGAATAACACGATGAGCGTAAATAATTAACAATAACATATCTGTTTACACGTGATAACATGAACGTTGCGGCTGACTGAGAGCGAGAAACCATTTTTGTTTTATATTATTCACGTAATTTTCTTTCAAATGACGTTTAATTCACTTAAAAAATATATAGTTGGATTTCATTAAAATAAGTTAATTACAATATATTTAATTAAAGGTAATTGCGGCTAATTTTTGTTAGGCTACCCGGCAGTAACGCACTACATTGATCATTCATTTAAATCAAGTGTCATTAAAAAATAGATATCTGCAAGAATCAGGTGCAGGATCTTGTACTATATACTTAGAAGCTTGCTATAGAGGCTTGGGTCCGTCGTTTGACTATGAGATACATTTAAGTAGTTTAACTGAGCACAGGCAAAAGGGTATTGTACCTTAATTCCTTGGTATTCTGTCGTTTCGTACACTTGAACTCGATTATTAGGTTTACATAGAGGTAAATAAACTGAAGTTTCCAGCTATTCGTAATAGCTCTTGGTAAATTTTTTAAGTGTTCTTGTTGCTCGTCTCTAATGAGATTTAAATTCGGATTTAAAATGACAAATCTTTCTGATTGAATCCTTGATATTGATTGCATCGCTTTTAGTCATTCTTTTTTAATTCTTCAGTCAGTAATTCAAATTGTCCCTCCGGTTTTTGACTTATCGAACTTAGTATGACGTCAAACGACTCTCTTCTTCTCATAAACATAATGTTAAACTTGTTTTTGAAAATAATCGAACGAAAAATATAATTTAAGTGTGACTCAAAATTACCAGAAAAACCAGAAACTTTTACTCGTCTTTACAAAACAATAAAATTAACTAAAATGATAAAAATGAAAAAACAAATTTACTCATACAATTCTAGTGACTGAAGTTTCTACCCTTGGACTGGTTGTAAAACTTCTTCGCGCTGTACTTCACGTGTGATGCCGGACAATTCTTGAACAGATGATCTGCCGGATCGAAGTAACGCTGCCAACAGCGTTTGACACGATTCTTCTCCCCAATAAAATCTCTCAAAAGTGCTGGAAGATTTCGTTCACTCGGTATTTTTAAATGCAAGAAGTAAGGCAGATGACCAATTATTTCAGTCCATTCTACGATCGTATTTGTTAGAACTCCCATCAAACTGTCCTTCTGTATGGATTAGACTTAAAATAAGAAACCTCTCTAATTAAATCTTTGAAATTGGTTGCATGGCATTTAATCCTTTTTTGAATCCTTCAGTCAGAAATTCAAGTTATTCTTCCTGTTTCTTGCGACTCGAACTTAGCATAATGTCAAATAACTTTCTTCTCCTTATAAGTATAATGTTTGAACCTGTTACTGAAAATAAATGAATGAAAAATATAATCTTAATCGTCACTTAAAATTACAAAGAAAATTCACAATTTTACTTGTCTTTACAAAACAATAAAATTCACTAAAAGGGAAAAATGGCAGAGGCTTGCACTACAAAATTCAATTAATATAGGTTAGATAAGATCTGAAAGTAAAATTTGGACGACTTTCGAACATTATTAACAAGCTAGGTGTTTTTACGAAGAAATTAAAATATATCTTTTTACGTTCAACTTTTTGCAGCGCTTTTTACGAAATTGAAAGTACAACATTGTGGTTATTGATATATACTTGAACTAGATGCTACCATCATATAAAAAATTCATAAATGTGTTACGCATGCCGTCAATATTGTAACAAATCTCTTAACTTGCAATATTCGTATAAAACACGAATAGTCTCCTGCAATAACTCATTTGAATTTAAAGGGCTGGCGGGTCCTAGAACGACATATTACGCACGAATTAGTGCTCTGCTAAAGTCTCCTTAAAAAAATTTCTGTGTTCGTTTTTATTTGTATATTTTATACCATGGGAAAGCTTCTATTCCCAGTGTGTAATGTCTAGAAATATAAAAACGAAGGCACATCCTCGACTAAGCGGAATACCTGATGAATGGTACTATTTCCAGGTATGTCTTGCACCTTTGGCGGTAATTATTTTTACCTGTTTGGTCATACCTTTAAGGTAATTGTGAATTACACGTACCACCATCTTTCCAAGTAAGACAAACGGCTAACTGAACCGTAATCTAAGAGGAAGGAACATTATTTTACAGGTTTAGGTAGGCAGAATTAGATTAGTTATTTTCAAGAGGAAGGCAGTCATCAAAATCGTAACATCGCATCTGTGATGTTTGCGATAGCGATAATTCTCTTTCAGGGATGTGATTAGGGTGGAGTAGGCTATGCTACTGGGTACCTTTCTTTGCTTAATAACTTTACATAAGCGCAACTTTTACTAATGGATGCAAGATTGTCGATTCCATTGACTGGAACTTCTTTCCCTTGTACATTTGTAGTACTCTTTCCTTCTGCAGGATAGAAGTAACACTGCCAACGACGTTTGACACACTTCTTCTCCTTAATAAGATCTCCCAAAAGTTATGGAAGATTTAGCGCAGTCTACTTCCCAGTCACGTCATCACAAACTGGATTCATTTCTAAGTGCGAGAAGTGAGGCAGACGATAATTATTTTCAGCCTATCCTACAAACGTATTTGTTAGAACTCCCATCCTATTGTCTTTTATGGATCAAATTGATTTCTCAGCAGTAATAAGACAGTCGTTAAAACAGTGACATGCTGTTATTGGAAATAGAAAAAGGGAAGGGGGTATAGGATTGTAGGTACGGGGCTATCAAACAAATGGCCACCTCCAGGGGGAAATACTACCGACAGACAACTCTGCACAGTCCGCGATATTTACAAATGTAGATTGGGAAGGCGTAATATTGATCTAGGCAGAACTGAATTTAGATCGACAGATTATTTTCACAGCGAAGGCAAAAATCATCTTAAAAGGAATGCCTTCTTAATTTGTAGCATTATCTGAGCATCTAACGAAGTTGAAACTATAACCATCGAGCAGTTATGTTGACTGATGCTTTAATGTTGATATACAAGAATGAACCAATATCTTATTCCTGTTACATAAAATTTGTTCTGTCCCTCTTAAGACGTTCCGCACAATAACCACGGTACCCATTTTTCCAACGGCTTTTTAATTCCTAAGTGTTCAGTTGCGTAGGATTTGCGCATTAATGCGAGATACTCACAACTTTAGGAATTCGTAGTACGAGGGTTGCCTTTTATGTTGTTACAAATGACCACTAGATGTCGCTAGTGTAATAAGTTATTGCCATATTCATAAAATTTGACATTTTGTATTG
>JAHWXV010138255.1:0-10779 GCA_024586415.1 Phrixothrix hirtus
AAGTTAAAAGAGGAAATGGAATCCAATCAAAATAAATTGCAAAATGAAATTAAGTCAGGCCAAAACGCATTAAAAGAAGAAATTTCAAACAAATTAAAAGGGGAAATGTTATCGATTAATGCAAATCAAAATAAATTAACAAAAGAAGTAGCAGATGTTAACCATGAGATGACAACAAAATATGAGGAAGTAACTAAGAAGTGTGACGAACTACATCAAAAGTGTATCCTTCTTACCGTAAATAATGAAGTCAGCAAGCCGAAGAAGGAGGCGTCATTAGTACCTCATGAACAAACAACCGAAGCAAATGTAACACAAGTTGAACATTTGCCTATTATTGAAAATGGCATGTCAAGTACTAAAAGACACGCTAAAGCACCCACGTATGATAGGAAGACGTCTTGGGCCGATTATCATAAACAATTCATGGCAGTCGCATTATCAAATGAATGGACCATTGAAGAAAAGGCGACTGCTTAATAGTGGCTCTACGTGGGGATGCTTTAGACATTCTACAACTAATACCGGACAATCTACAGAATAACTACGATTGCCTTGTTTGTGACGTGTTCCTGTTTTTAAACTTAATTAAGGTTGTGTTAATTAGGGTTTTTCATGTGATAATTAAGTTTGTCGCAAGTTCAATGCGTAAAAACGTCAAAAGTGCCGTTAATTTGACGCAACGTCCACGAAAAAGTCTATTTTAATTTTATTTTGCTATAAACAATTATTGTAAATAAAAACACTGCATTAAAAATGCATAAAACTGTCCAAATGTAAATGTAAATTATAAAATATTCTTTTGCTAAAATTTAATAATACAAAAGGAAGTTCGATGTTAATAGTTAGAAATTGTTTAAACAAATAAAATCTAATTTTCTTAAAGAAGCTTTATTAGAAATGTAACATTCCAGGAATTGAAATCGAATGCAAGTTAAAGCCAGACAGACATATGGTTAACAAATTCGTAGAATGACTGATAAGGGTTCAATTTTACAAGTACTCAAAACGCAAACAAATCTGAACCTTATTTCAATAATTAATTGATAATTAAACACATTCGATTTAAAACTAACCCTTTATAAACAAATAAATGTATTCTGTTCGTAGTTAAGTAAGAAAATATAAAAATAACTGAAATATGTTAAATTTAAAATGTTATAAATTTTAAAATCCTGAAAAAACGATTAAATTCAAAAACAGCTGAACGAATGGTCGGGTTAAGACGTGGTTAGCATCAAAATTTGAGTTAGCACCAAATACAGCCTTTAGGCTGTGAAAAAGATCAAAAAACTCAAGATTTGAAGTTAGCTAATATCGCCACCCCTCTCTCGTCAAAAAAATATAAAAGCGAGCATTTCAAACCGAAGAATTTAGAGAGCAATACAGAGTTGAGCACAGACAGTCATCAGGGACAGACGTGAGCTTTACATGTTACAAGGGGGTTACCCCTTGTACCACGCCGAGCGATATGCGGCCACGTCCCATCTGCCTCGTTCTTGCTGGTCTCTGGATGGCGTGATGGCTACAGCCAGCTAATTTTTATAAGAGGGGAGCTGGATAGTAGTTTTGCGCGCACTCGTTAACGTTTGGTTCTTACGCTAACTAGCACGATACTAAGCTCAAGTGTCTAGTGTAAATAACAAAGGAATTAAATCTATAAGTTTGAGTTTACTATCACGATACTAAGATCAAGTGTCCAGCGGGGAATATACTAACTAAAACTATAACTAAGGTTTGATTCCAAGTTAACTGGGCACGATAACGAGGATCAAGTGTCTAGTGTAGGGTGAAACTAACTAAAGTTGATTCCAAGTTAACTGGGCACGATAACGAGGATCAAGTGTCTAGTGTATGTTACAAAAATGTTTAAAAACGGAGTAAATTGCTAATAATAAGATATACGCGTACTTACTGCGTCAGGGCGCTGGGTGGTGGCGGCAGGTCGTTCCCGGCGGGCGCGGCACGGGTCGACTGGGCGGCTGGTCGTTGCAGTAGGCTGGCGGCGCGAGACGGCTGTCGGCGGTCGAGCTGGCGCTGTCGTCTGAGCAGGCTGATGGTCCGTAGAGGGCTGGCGGAGCGTGACGGAGGGCAGCGGGATGCTCCTCGGTGTTCGTGAGGGCGCTTTACTGATGCCTTAGGCTCAGCTCTGCAAACTATCGGATACTTGGTCTTAATCTGTCTACTCCAAACACCGAATAGTTCCCGACTACTAGTTACTTGGTCTCAATCTGCCTACTCCGAGCTTCTAGTAGTCACGCCAACTACTGCATCCTTTCTGGATTTGGTGCCCTTTTTATACTCCTTGGCAGGAGAAAGTGGTGAAATGCTAGTCTGCCATTGGTAATTTACAAATATCAATGGAAATTGCTCTTTCGAATTGTCATATGTTTTGCATATACAATATTACAGTCTATTCTGTCGGCGGTACGTACACTTGTGCATATACGTGAGTGATGCTACCGGAAAATGCGTAATTAGCCCTCAATTACATCACTATGACACATCGTGTCATTTTCCCACACACAGGAAATAAAGTAATAAGGATTTCCTGCCCCGATAAGATATGAATGAATGGAATTATTCATAACGGAAATGCGAATCAGCAATAATACTATTTCTATCGCATTTTACTATTGCTACTTCTGAATATAAACCCATTGTTTTTGCACATATAGTTAGTTAGAGGTCTTCGAGTATACGCCGCGCTTCGCGCTGAAGCTTTCGCCTCCAAGTCGTGTCCCGTTGTGCACGCTGCCTGGAGTGCTTCTCTAAACTCAACAGTAACTAAGTGCGTATCACCGATATTATTTATTATCGAACACCACATAGACTTAAATAATCTACAATTGTTTTATTTAAAATTACTATGTATTTTCGACGCCTAAATTACGCCGACAACATATTGGCTGCCCGCTCGTGGGGCATCTAGAAGACTTGATACCGTGGACGGTGCCGTTAACCCACAACTACATGGGCCGACTAGCAGCCGACATTTCCTTCTGGAAGAGGAACGAGTACTTCCAGTGGCGCCCAAGTAACATTAAACAATGGAGTTCCTCGAAGCCGATGGCTTACCGTTACTTCAGAAAGCACGTCAATTTTTCGGCATCGCATTATATCAATTAGCTTCGTCAATCCAACAACTTACAATTACAATGGAGGATAGACAAGCACGAATTCTACCAGCAATACCAAAACTCTTCGCAGCAGACGCTGAAATTCCAAAGGTATTTTTCGAAAAATACGAAAATTTTTTGAAAAATGGACGCGTCCCGCACGAAGATTGGCGCTACCACCTATCAGCATCATTGGTAGGAGTAGCCCTGAAATACCCCCGTCAATTAGAAGCCATTCCCATGGATTGGGAGTTGTTAAAATGTCGATTTATCACTAAATTCGACCATGCAACGAGATTGACCGAATTAACATCAAAATTATATGTTAATGAACAGAGCGATAAAGAATCTATAGAAGCCTTCATCATGAATAAATGGGCTTTGTTCAAACGACTGAAACTGGAAGTTCAACAACACGAAATGGCGTCTACCATCCTGCACCAGTTGAACAATAGAATTTATCTTTCTTACATAAGCAGCGGATTGAGTTCTCTTAGTTTTAGTTCTCATTAGAATCTTGCACTGTTTATTACTGATATAAATATAAATATACATAAATAGATATAAATGTTTGCTGTTAGTAGATTGTAAAATAAATAATTAAATATTTAAATAAATTAGTGTACCTAGTTAATTATAATTTAAGTGAAAATAAATAAACATTGTAAAACAATTAACTAGTTCCGTTACAATACTTTCTTAGATTTTATGATATCTCATTACCATTATACATAGTTCAATTCGCTTTGGTGTTCATAGATTAGTGATCATTCAATCATCACAAATTATCAGCCACCTTTCTACCTGAATTTGATCACCTTATAATTCTACTATCCCTTCTAACATTCCTCACAGACACTACTGGGAAATACAAATTCAAATACTTGCTCCAATTTTTCATCATTAATCGTAAACCAGCTATCCTAGTGTTCTATATATTAATATAATACTATATCATACATTTTCTGGTAGATTCAGGATTAGTTCCACACCTTTTGCCTCACGTTTCTATTTATTGACTTCTGACCAAAAATATCGATGATCTCATGTTAAATTACTTAGAGATACGGATATTCCCTTGTCCTCCTGGCTTCAATTGTTATGGTCACTCCATCAAATCTATTAGAATTTTATCGAATATGAGAGTTCCACCTCTGTGGGGAGTTTTAACATGCCAAACATCATGTTTACATGAAATCTAGCATTTTATTTGTTTCGGAGAAAAGGGCGTATTTCTAAATTTTTTCCACTAAAAAATTTACTTGCCTCTTTTGGTGGATGATTATTTAGTTAATAAAGGTCTATTTTTTGTTTATTTGTTACTAATACTAAAGTTGATGATTTTCACTAATAGCCTATGTCCATTTTTTGAAAGATTCTATTTGTATTCATCAATTAGTGGACCAGACTTCAAGCTGACATATAATAATTCTATTACCTTTAACTATATCTAGTACAAAGTACTTCCTTCTTATATATGTCTTTTACATACAACAGGTGGTCTGCAGGTTTTCAACAATATAATATAAAGCAAGGATTTCAAAGGGCGTCATTTGTACGCAGATTCGTATCAAGCGCCTGATAGTGTAGTTGCATAAAGCGACAGCTGCCGTTAGACATCTTTAAACATTTTAAATTGTGTGTCTTTGATATTGTGGAAAATTTTCTGTTCGAGTACTGTATGTGCTATCTGCTGGTCTGTAAAAATCAAACATAATAATCTAGCAATACAATGCTTGCTTAATGTATTCCTATGTTATTTGTAATTCATACGACCATGCCATTTTGTTTTAAAATCTATTAAAATATGTATGGCAAATTGAAATAAAAAATTACTGATAAAGTTTTTGGTAAATGTAGATTGCTCAGACCCTGTTATTAACAAGATGGAGTCCCACAACTTTATTGTAAATATTATGTAATATTAACAACATGGGTAGGTATCATAAACCTTAAACTATTACTTAAAGACTTAATAAATCAAAATTACATAGAAGCATCCATTAAATTGATTTATTTTAATTTATTGGAAAGTTGACCCTAATTAAGCTGCAATTGGATGATATAGTTAACCAAAGTTATCAAGTGACCACATCATGTAATTTTTCAACAATTACAATTTATTATATCTTAACTTTAGCGTAAGGTACTGTTTTAGTTCTAAGAAAAGCAATGTGAATCAGAATATATAGAACGTTTATCAAAAATTTTTTAAACCTTGTAGTGAAATTTGTATTAAAATGATGAAATAAGCATACAGTTAAATACTCGTCGTGGCAGTTAATAAAACACGCTGATAAAACTTGACTTTTATTTTATAATGTACGGTAAACCTATATTACCTTGAACATTTATCCTAGATATATAGAGTAAGTATGATTTTAGTGTAAATTTAAAGAATGCTTTCCGATTGGTTATTTATATGGTATATCAACTTTATAAATGTATTTATCCGAAACTATTGCTACTATCAGAGTATAAATTCGGTTTTTTGATAAATGTAATAAAACGGCTTTGAATACTAAAACTTATTTTGTTATGTTCCTGCATCTGAGGTCAAAACCAAAGTCCAATTCACATCTATTCGCCTTTCAGTGGTGTTCGCTTTCCGTTCTCAATTTCGCATTTTTTTATTTGCATTTAAACATTTTCCTATCTGCATAAGATTATTTCTTTCCTTGTTTATTACATTTTTATTTTCTGTATTTTAATTGTATTCTAGTTATCATTGGTTCATTTAAAACAAGTATACGGAAACCTTAATACATACTATGAAGTAGGCATGTTTGTGATTTTTAATTTAATTTGGACATCTTTGACGTTTACCTATTGAGTAGAAGAAACCTTATGGTAGTAGGATTTGCATTTGCAATAAGCCCTTGCGCAAAAACATAACACGAGTGCTTTAAAAATTAGTCAAGTTGTTACAATAAAGGAATATCTAATAATTTAAGAAAAAGAGCCCGACAGTTTATCCCAGTGTATACAAATGAGTTCATTCAACACTTTGTACAAAATGTGATAGATACTAACTTTAAATTTGTAGTTAAGTGATATTAATTCGGAAATAGCATCCATTGGATGGATGCCATCGAAGAGATTGTTTTATTTTGGAACTCATTCTCAAGTTAATACATTTCTATAGCTTGATGGAATTGGCAAAGTAACGTATCAATGTAGTATTAAATGTTGCTAACATAATTTAGCAAATTTCAATTGTATTTATTATTGCCAATATTTACTTCTGTGCCTTCTGCAAACTAAATGTATTTTCAAATGAAAGATGTAAATTGTGATCACATTTCAATTATACCTAGATAATATTAAACTAATTAAAATTTATGTTATTTGATATATGCTAGAATTTTGGATTTCTAAAATGATTTACCCGTAAACGTCGTTTTACATTCTGTTTCGCTTACACACACTGGCAATTCGCACTAATAGCAGTTCCGGTTTAACGATTTTATTTGTAACTGACATAATTTTGTCTCTTAATACACTTTGTCACAATTATTGGCATACTGCTTACAATTAAATAACAAAATCTAATGTTGCAACTCTGATATGCTAGATAGAACTTGAAAATATAGATATAAACGTATTTGTTTGTGCTTCAACAACAGTTCGATAGTGGAAGTATGAATTAAATGTTTGAAGCCAAATTGATAACCCATAAGTAGACAAAAATACCAACATTCAATGCTACGCTAATTTTCCATTCATATATGCGAAAATCGTGTAAAATAGAGTAATGGCTCATTAAAGTACGATGGAAACAAGATATGACTTCTGACTGAATCACATAGTTCGACAACAATTCATGAGACCCTTCTTAGAGAGTAACGCAAAATGGTACAGCATAAAACACCTACTACATTATATTATAATGAGCTCTAGTGTAGTAGAGAACATTGTTAAACGCAAACGCATCATATTAAAGAAACTGAATAATTAACTACACACAAATCTGAAACCGGAGCGCCAAAATAAGTTACCCCTATTACATATCGCGCCTAAGTAATTACCTCAATTTTTTTCACAATTTACCCCTTTCAGTGAATACACGTTTGCTTTCAGTTCTATTGAAATTTGCATCCTATTATTGTAAATTTAAATTATATTTTTAATTTTTGGCATGATTTTTTGTATTTTTAGAATATCACTAGGTAACGTACGTTTCGACTACATGACAAGAATCGACACGAGAGTATTAAAAATACAGATATTTATAAAATGAAATTTCTGACCCTTTCATTATAAAAAAATGAGAAATAACTAAATTTACAGTGAAAATGAATTACAACAAATAAACTGTACGGTAAGTTAAGAAACTAAATATAAATATACTAGAAAGACAAATGATATTAACATCTTATGACGAAACTAATATTATACTTTGGTTTTCTTTTAGAAATAACTATTTGTGTATTTAAGAACCCAAAATGCCTCAGTGTCGCTTGTGACAACAAATTAACGCGCAACGCAGGGCCGAACCCGCCCAGCTGTCAATAGTGGATAATGACACTTGCGCTTGAATTACACACAAATTTTTGTCTACAATCGCGTTATTGCTATCAAATTCTAAATATTAAACTTCATTTAACAACATTTAATTAGTATAATAACAATAAATGAGTTGTTCATTTAGTATCATGGAAGACTAGTTCCTATACTATACATTTCGTCGTCGGCATTTATAATAAATTTAAATGCCATTTAATGATGTTTTAGGTAGGAAAAAGTTACTTAGACCTTCTGGAGCATAGGGAGGAAAAGTGATACTCATCAAAAAACGTCCACTTTGCGTTGACATTAAAAAACGTAAAAACCTACTTTTCCTATCGATTGTAGAAAAAGGATTTTGTACGAAAAAATAAGGTTTGAAATATGATGCTCTTTTAAAGAAAAAACTGCAAGTTTTGATACATCGCTACTGCTAACAGTTTTGTACAAGTTTTGGAATGTCAGAAAGACTGCAACGGAAAAACCTTTCGTACATGCTTAAATATATTATTTTAACGTTACTATTATATAATTTAATAATTTCTTAACTATAACGTCACATGTACTATATTATATTTAAGTTATTACTGGACGCTAATAGATGAAACGTGGTATATAGCGACTATTTATTGCATATATACAGTGCTTTCGTAAAGTGACGCATAAATTCGA
The DNA here is from genome assembly GCA_024586415.1 of Phrixothrix hirtus. Classification (NCBI taxonomy): domain Eukaryota; kingdom Metazoa; phylum Arthropoda; class Insecta; order Coleoptera; family Phengodidae; genus Phrixothrix; species Phrixothrix hirtus. The sequence continues at coordinate 8,298 of JAHWXV010138255.1, forward strand.
TAAAAATTGTCTAAATTTTTTTTCAAAAATCGCTCGGACATGTTAAACGATTAAAATAATTTACAATTTCTTTGTATATTTTTTGAAGATTTTCGGCCATTTTTCATAAAATAAGGACGTCATCGATATCTTTTTTTTATATAGCAACCCTAATTTTTTATGACGGAATCTTAAACGGCGTATTTGTTTACCTACAACAACGTTGTTGATATGACAAGATTATTTTCGAGAAAAATGATATTATAGTTTAAAAATCATAAAATTTATTGACAATGCTAAATTATAAAAAGTAACTTCATTTTTAATAACTTCTGGAGGGATACATCCAATTTCTATACGAATTCTGTCTTTTAAATCTTCCAAATTCATTTTCCGCTTACGGCATACCTTAGTTTTAAGTGCCTCCGTAAAAAGTAGTCTAGGGGTATCAAATTTAGTCATCTGGCTGGCCATTCAATAGGCCTCCTTCTTCCTATCCAACGATTTGGAAAATCTCAGCTAAGTAGTCTCGGCAGGGGCTGCGTAATGTGGAGGTGCCCCATCCTGCCCGAAGAAGAAGTTATTCTTGAGAACATTAACTTCAGCTGCATCTGGGTACAAAGCTATTAGTGCGAGGATGAGGTTGTCAGGAAGAAAATTTAAATACATCACACCGGTTAAATTTTCGTCGAAAAAATAAGGTAGCTTCTTAAAAAGAAATGATATTATTTACAAAATTATCATCATTGTAACCTAATATCTCCATTTGTCGTCATCAAACAGCACCTGGACTAGGCATTCCTTATACGCATGGAAATTTTCTTTTTAGGATAAGTCTCATCGAATAATTGAAATAATTCTTTTTGGGTGCGTACCCTATCTCCAAAACCGAGCATGCAAGGAATTTCAATTCTTTCGCGTTCACTTAACTTAACCATTCCTAGAAATGTTACAATAAAGTAAATACATAACAAATACTGCAAAGGCACTAGCAACATATGTTTAATGAAAACTAACGAAAACTATCCGACAAATCAAAATGCCAAATTTTTATCACTGACGGATCTCAAAAATATTATCCGGTTTCCATGATAACAAACAAGTCGCACAGTTTAAACACATAATGTAGTTAGTTTTTACTTCCTCTTATGTATATGGAATATAGTTAGTATAAAGAAAGTCATGTTTTCGGTCAAAATTTTCGATGTCCAGTTTTTAGCGAAAATAAACGTTTTAAGGTCCCTTGAAACCAAAAAACATGTTTTTAGAAATTGGGCTGTGCGTGTGTGTGTGTACATGTGTGTATGTGTGTGGTATACGTGTGTGTGTGTGTGTGTACGTATGTGGTCAATATATCTCGAAAACCAAACATCATAGAAAAGTGAAATTTTATACATAAGTTTAGCTACCGCCTTAGCACTTCCGTGTAACAATTTAGTTAAAATCGAATGACCGGAAATTATACTTTCTTCTTGTGATTTTTAGGCTTTTTGCAATGTTTTCGAAAACGGCTGTAACGATTTTTTTTTAAACTGGCTTGCGCTTGCAATGCTATATTACATGAACAACTAGGTTTCTCTGAGAAAATTTGTTGAAGTGAGTTATTGAGAAAAATCTCTAGAGTTAAGCAAGGATTTGTCTGGCAAGTAACTTGGATGAGTGACCGTTCCAATTATCGTCTTCAACATAAAAATAAATTAATATTTTAATGATTGTGTGCATTATTACATACTTAATTACTGTTTACTTAAATCTATAAAATATTTTTGCTTTAAATGGGTTCAAATTTTAATTAGAGAGGAAACTACAAATGAACGAATTATTTACGCTTTTAAATTAATTTTACAGTTTACAATTTAGGTGTATAGGAAAGCAACTAACGTCAATAAATTCAAATTAAATTTAGAGAAATTCGTGTGTTGTCAATAAATTCTATGATTTTTAAGTTTCAATGTCATTTTTCTACAATATTTTTGTTGTCACGTACATCAATTTTAACCTTGTACGTAAAAAAATACGCTGTTTAAGATTCCGTAATATAAAATGGAGTTTGCTATTTTAAAAATATATAAATGACGTCATAATACAACATACGTCATATACAAAAAAATGGAAAATTATGTTAATTGTTTGACATGTCCTAGCTATTTAAAAAAAATTAGACAGTTTTTATCGAATTTATGCGTTACTTTAGGAAATCACATCGTATCAACCAATAATTACGGGTTGAATAACAAGTATATTATAAAATAGAAGCTAATTTTGGCTTGGATCAAGTGTGCTGTTGACAATAGGTATTTAAGTAGCCGAGTCGTAACGTAGTAGTAAGGGAAATGGAAACTATTATTAACTTTTCAAATTTATCTATTTGAGATAATTATTTTAAATGTATAATTTTTGACAAGTATTTTAATACATATTAAAAAGCTAACTTGATATATATATATATATATATATATATATATATATATATATATATATATATATATATATATATATATAT
>JAHWXV010138269.1:0-18838 GCA_024586415.1 Phrixothrix hirtus
ATTATTCCTTGACAAACATTTCAGAAATTTTACAAAATACTCCAAAACAAAATTTAAATCTACCTTTCCCAGTTAATTTAGATAACCTCCATTTGTATGAATTCAAATTAAAGCCTTTCAGAAAATTGTCACAATCACTTTTATATATCAAATACCTCTGGTAAAACTTACTAACAAATACCAATTAATTCAATTAGTACCATTTCCGGCATTAAATAATGAACACTTTCGAATGATTATTCCCGCCTACAATAAAATTCTCTTTAATACATAATTCCAGTATTCCCATAATCGAAAATCACTGTAAACAAATTACTTCTTTCACATACCTTTGTTTCCAAGAAAATCACTTTGCAATCCCAAATTCCACATTCAGAAAAAACCAAACATGTGAAGCCTTAACATTTCAATTAGACTCTATAAAAATTATCAAAATAACTAAAGTAACTTGGATCATCAGTGCTCCCACAAAACTCTCATCGATATAAAATGTATCAAACTCCTTAAGCAAAGAAACTATAATTGGATCTACCTTAATCAAAATTTCGAGCGATTGTTCGGCAGTAATCAACCAAAAAGAACTTTTTTCAACCTATGAATCTTCCTCAATCGAAGAAAAACAAATTCAAATTGCCTGCATAGGAAAACTCCAATTAGAGTCGTTACCTCAACAAATCCCTTTAAAAATTGACTTAATACCTGTCAATACTCGAACTCTTATCCAAAAGTAAGCAAAATTAACAAAACAAACTTCGACTTTAAAAAATATTCCCTCCACTATCAGTGATCATCTGAGTACTACTTCATTTATCACGATAATGAAAATTTTAATTAATTAATAATCATTTCGATTAATATCTATTCTAATCGTAAATCGATAATTAATAAATTATTCGAATTTAGTAAACAAAATAAAAAAGGATGAAGTTTCTCCCCAAAATGACAACCCTTAGCCCAATTTCGGAAAATAACATAAAGATGTACATAACAAAATAACTATCTAAATAAAATTAGGAATTAGCTAGGTAGAAATAAGATTTTAATAATAATTATTTAAATGAAATGTGAAATTATATGCAAAAAGACTATGAACAATGAATAAGAAAATAAAAATTAGAAATGAATCAATTAAGAGGAATTGCTAAAATAAATATTATGAATGAAACAAAAAATAAATGAGTTAAGTATGGACTCCTATGAATAAGGCAGTTGCATGGAGTAAGCCCAGGTATACGGATACTCCATATATTATGAAAATAATCAAGAAAATAATAAAGAAGATATTGAAAATAAGTGTTTGACAAAGAACTTAAATTTTAAAAAACATTTAGACTTACAAGCAATAGACATAAAAAGTGCGCGAATCAAAGACGACCGCCTAGATATAAGTTAGCTAGAAACTTAATTAATAATTATCATTCTGAAGAGAGAAAGAAAATTGTTAAAATTAAATTTAAAGACTAATTTCATTCTGTCTATATATGTATGTATTTAATTTAGACTTATTTGACAGGAAAATTGTTGCTCTGATTCTATCCAACTTGAATACTAAATTTTTGTTCCAATTTTTCAAATTTTAACTTACTTAATTTCAGAAAACCCCTAGTCTAATTTAAGGATGGAGGAGTTATGTATCCTAACACGATTACATTTCAATGATAAGAAATGCCTGCTAAATGTGCAAGTTGAGATTATAAATTCTCTTGCAATACAATTGAACTCAAGTACATGTTGCGATGTTCAATGTAATTGTTTTACAGTAACTAATAAACTTGTTATTTCCGGTATTTTTAGTTTCTAAAAACTCTTTTCTCCGATAAGAAAAGTTAATTTACTTTTATTTATTTTATGTAATTTTATATTCATACGTTCTGTGAAATGTTTTTTTAGCTGGTATATGAAATGTTGTAATGACGTTTCTCATAATAATAAATGCATTTTAATATTATGAATCAACGCTTCGTGTTTTTTATAAATGCACCGAATTTGGTGCGTTACTGTAAACAGTAAAGCTATTGAATTTGCAACGTTTGCAAATATTTCTCACAATTTCGCGATTGCTGTCTCAGACACTAGAATAACCCTATTCCTTACTAATGTGCGAAGTGTATGATGTATAATACAAGGAACGTATGTTGTAGTTTTGTAATGCGCGTGTCAGAAACGCAGGGTGTGCTGGTGGAAACACTTATAAGTGCTCTTAATAGAGGGAAAGTTGGGGATAGTGGCAGCCGAACCGTCATACACTCCGATTGCGTTTAGTGCGCTTTAATTAATTTCGGAGATAGTGTAATTTAGGCCCCTTCAGCTTGCTGCGATGGGTCACTTACAGTATCAAGCAAGTTTGTTGCTGTAAATGTTGCAAGTCAAAATGCCTAGTATTGAAATAGATGACGCTACGCGCAACTCACTTATTGGTTATCTAGAATGGGTTGACGATATAAACCCAAACAAGCCATTGCTGCCTTCCAACGAAGTGTTACGGCACCTCCCAGACCAAGTCATCAAACTGGCAAAAAACTATCCTGAAATGGCAGGAAATCAAGCAGAGAGATTTCTCCAAGGATATTCAGTCAAGAACGCGACGGCCAGGGCGGTCATTAAATTACTCAACGGAGAAATGGAGTACTCCACAGATGCGTCACCAAGTGCCTCCAACGATTTCATTACCCGAAAGGATAAGAAAAGGAAACCCAGGCAATCTGCAACGACAGATAAATAAGGCCCGGCTCCAAAAACTAAACCTTGAACAAATTCGAAGCTCTTTCCGACAGCGAGTCACAAGCAGAAGAAGAAAAAACAAGACTAACATCACACCTAACGAGCACTACAAGGAAGGTAGAAAGAGTACACCCCATAGTGCTCAGAGACAAAAATGACAAAAACGTTAAACCTAAGGCAGGAGTCAATACTGCACTAGGTATAAAAATCCAACCTGATACGGCCAACGATTTCCGTAATATAAGAAGCATCTTCGACGATAGGCAGCTGCGCTATAATACATACTTACTACCCTACGAAAAACCACTAAGGGTAGTGATCAGGGGGCTTCCAGAAGCCATACCGGACGAGCTCATTCTTGAAGAGCTGAAAAGAAAAGGCTTCCCGACACTAAACGTCAAGAGAATGCGCAGCAGAAGAACCAGATGCCTAATTCCACTGAACTTTGTGGAACTAACGAAATCAACCATAGGAAAAGAGATCTTTGACCTATGGAAGCTACTACACCTCCGAGTAAGTGTTGAGGTGCCTCGCAACAGCATAAGGGGCATCATTCAGTGTCATCGTTGCCAGCAGTTCGGGCACTCACAAATGTGCTGCAAGGCTGACTCAAAGTGTGTAAAGTGCGCGAGTTACCACCACACTATGGATTATAAAAAACTGCGCGAAACACCCGCGACATGTTTCAATTGCGGGGGGAACCACACCGCAAACTTCAGAGGGTGCCCGAAATTCCCCAGGGAAAAACACTGGCAAAGCAAGCCATCAAAACAAATCCCGCAGCAAGCACAGGGGGAAAATCATACGCGGAAGCAGTAAAAGGGCCACCAGGCACCCCAGCGCAATCAACCAGCAGCAGCAGTAGTGAAGTTCGATTCGGTGAAAATCATAAAAGTGGGAACAATAATGATGGAGGCTGCAAAAGACGCCATAACCTTCGGTGAGGGAATGGCAAAAATAATGGCCCGGCTACCGGACATCCTAGCGGCGTTAGGAACGGTGCTATAATAGACACGCCCCCAAGACCGGCTTAACGCAGAAAACGAAACTCTCCGTTAAAAGCAATCATTCACAGGGAGATATAGGAGCAATGCTCCTGGGGCTTCATTCTCAATGATAAAATGGCAATGGCACCTCTTAATAGAACTATTTATAACATTGATTGTTTACTAATATGCTGAATATTGTTTTAGTAAATATGGTGAATATTTATTATAAATATCACAAAAAACATGCGTGTTTTTAACTTTACAACAATTTCTCGTCAATAGAGTAACCGGAAGTACCATTCACTTAACTCTGAATAAAATATATCTAATGTCACAACTACCCTTGAATGGAAAACAAGAATTTAGTTAAAATCCAATAATCGGAAGGATTTCCTTAAATCTGTTATTTTTAGATATTTTATGAATTTTTAGTTTTTTTTGCGATTTCCTTAAAATAGGATCTAACAATTTTTTAAAGTTGGTGTGTTTCTTAGCTATTTAGATGAATTCGGCGGTTTCTCTAATAAAATTCTGAAAACTGAGTAATCGAAAATAGTAAAGTATTAACTGTGAAAACTAAAATTTCGCAAAAAAATGAAAGTTATTTAAAATCTAGTCGGCGGAAGGGTTACTTCATTCTTGCAACATTTAATTTTTTTGTAATACCTTCGAAAACAGCTCTAACTATTCTTATCCTTTAAGCGGACTTTTAGGTTTCTCTAAAAAAAAAAATGCATTGAAGTGGGTTATGTCAGAAATTTTTGGAGTTGCGTAGCGTTTTGAGATTTCCGTAATTTAGTTGGGTGGATGTTGCAATTATCATTCCCAAAATACTTATAAGGTATTATTTTAAGTATTTGTGTGTGTTATTTATATATCCATTTAATTTTTATTTAAAGCTGCCGAGCACTCTATCAGTGCGGATACAAGACTAACCGCTCCGCAGAACGTATAGTATTTTATTACTATTGTGATTAATAGTTAATAAAATAAGTGTACCTAATTAAAATTTGCGATTACTTTCTTTCCAATCTTTATTATTTCACGTTCACAATGTGAATATGAATTAAATTTAGATTGATGTACTCGTACTACGTATTAATAAACTTTTAAACTAAGAGTTAGATTTTTAACTTTAAATTAAGTGAAGTGAAACAAGTGAACAAACAAGGGCTACTAATCACCAGCACCACGATGGGAACACCTCTAAATCAACTACAACAAGTGCCATACCTAAGGAAAGAATTGGAAGTCTACCGGAAGGTACAAGCTACTTAAAGAAACATAAAGCCGAGGAACCTCAGATAAGACCTCTTATAAATAGTGACACAGACACTTTTGAAACTACAGACAATACACCCACTAAACTTATTGCATCCTTTAAAGATCTCATAGACTACATAGAGGATGACTTAGATCGAAATTACAGAATAACTAAACTTGCTAGAAATTCATTAAAAGAGAAATTAATGAAGCTTACAATTTATCAAGCAAAAATAATAGGACAAAACAAATCACTCAGATAACAAATTTCAGAATTAAAACAAGACAATGCCAAATTACAAGAGACAAAACCACAAACTCTATCATACGCAAAAATCACAAGCATATCAACACCACAAACTAGCTCAAAAACCAACACATACTTAAAACAACCAAAAACTAATACAGTATTTATTCACGCAAAACAAGGAACTGACAGTAAAAATATTTTCGAAATATTGACCCAAAAAATTAACCCAATTAGAGATCGCATTAAAATAAATAATATTCGTTCAACGCAAAATATATTAATTGTCGAGGCTACCACGGAACAAGATGCGAACAAAATAATTAATCACCCAAAACTTCAGGCCCATCTCAAGTGCGAACTCCCCAGGAAACGATCATCATATACGATGTACCAGTAGGAAAAACAGAAGAACAGCTTAAACAACTTATTTATCAACAAAAGTTTAAAGTTAACGTCGTGATAAGTCAAAAGGCGTTCGACCTTGGGTTTAAGCCCCGTTTTAAAACTGGCCCTAAAAACAAACCAACTTATCATCAAGTGATTGAAGTTAGTGCTAAAATTCGAAAAATCTTATTAAACTCCGGAAGGATCTACGTTAGATTTAATGCATTGAATCGTAAGGACTTCCTAGCAGTTACACAGTGCATCAAGTGTCGAGATTTCGGACACGTGCAGAAATTCTGCAGGCCCAAGAAGGAAGTATGCCGCCACTGTGAAGCGAATGATCACATTAAACAAAACTGCCCACGTAAAGAGTACTCCCAAACTTGTATGCTCTGTACAATGCGTAACAAGAAATGCAATGTTAAAAACTTTAAGGACTGTGCTACATATAAACTACTTCTAGACAGACAAATACAGAAAACAGACTATGAAAATTAAAGAAAACACTACAGCCATAAAACCAAAGCACAAACCACCATTAAGGAAGACAAGGGCAATCGTCGAGCCCTTGCCTTCAGACCAAGACAATTAAACATAAATACGACAGAAAAAGCTAGACACATAGACTTTACTGCATTACAAGCGACAAAACAGCGCAAAACAAACAACCAATTCTTGACCCTACAAAAATCTATAAAAAATACAATCTGCAATTACAGAAATTCATTAGAAACACCGACATCCACAAAAACAATTGACACACCCATACAAAAGAAGCCTATTTTCACAACAACACTGACTGACAAAGCCCAAAAGAACGCCACTATATAACCTAAAACAATTACTGACAAACCCTTATAAAATGTAACAACATATTATACTGACATAAAACCCAAGACATATATGCCAGGGTAGAAGTCTGCATGAAGCTCAACAGATTTGAAAAACAAAATAACTTAAACACTGTTTTGAGACACTTAGTTAGGACCAAACATAAAAACGGGACAAAGATTGCATTTCGGGACCTGGTACGGTTGACAAAATACAACTGTGTTGTATCAACTTACCAACGAACCCCGAAGAGCTTGAAAATATACTTCAAACAGTTTTTAAAAGGAGAGGGCAGGTGCTCGGCTTGAAATCTTTATACACAGACTACGTGACAACCCACGGACGAATAGCTTTTGACCCTAAACAGAAATGGTCCAACAGTCATACACTTACAATTCATCCATAACGAGACTTTTACAACATAATTGTCGCTGTAGCGCGATGGACATAATGTTACTGCAGGAACCCTATACTAACCAAAACGACATTATCACAGGCATTCTAATATCCAATAAAATCACAAGAGGCAAATTGCAAATGGCGGAAATAATAATCTTTAATAAAGAGATCACAGCAACTGTAGTGGGACATCTTAGTAATTCCCACTGCATATGTGTTGAAGTAACATCTGATTCGGGCTGCTGGATATTGGTAAGTACCAATTTTCAATTTTCAGATAATATCGATGACAACCTCGAAAGAATTCGACAGATGTGTCATATATACGATGGACGCTAATGCCAAATCGCATATGTGGCACAGCGATAGAACAGACGCTAATGGTGAAAAACTAAGGGAACTCATTCAGGAGCTACATTTGGAGGTCCTAAATGAGTCCAATAATCCACCAACATACCACGGAGACTACAATACTAAAACAAACATACATGTAACACTGTGTACAAAGCAAGAATATGACAGTAGAAAACTGAAAAGTACATGAAAGCGAAACAGTAAGCGATCATAATACAATTACTTACAATACAACTAAAAATCGAGAAGTACGAATCATTACTGGCAATAACAAAATCTTTAACTATAAGAAAGCAGCCTGGGCTCTACTACAAAACGCATACAAACCACCAGATATCATACAGAGAAATCAAGACATAAACATACACATCAAAATACTAACAGACTCGATTATAGACGCAATGACAGTGGCCATTCCGAAATTTTATCCTAAACTTAAAACAAAACCAACGTTTTGGAACAATCATCTAGCTGATCCCAGAGAAGCGTCAGAAGATCACGCAAAAGATACCAAACTCTTTAACTCAGGATCTAAGAACAGCGACACTAAATGTGTACAGGCCAATTAAAATCCTGTATATAAATGAAATATATAAATCAAAACTTGGCAGCTGGCCAAATATGCAGAAACCGAGTTAAGGACAAATCCATACGGGTTGCGGTATAAGTTGGCAGCTGAAAAAACACACCAGACTTCTGAGATCAGTACGCTGAGGAAAGAGGATGGAACTTACACTAAGACATGGAAAGGTACAGCTACATGCTTACTATACAGCTTGTTAACACATTTATTATACCTGTAAGAACTTTGCAGAATTCCTTGTAAAGTTAAATTTTGCTTCGCTAGAAATGGAATGAACTAAGTTAAGAAGATCGTATGGTTTATAACAGTTTTTATTTTAAATATCAATATATAAAAATGTAAAACTGAACGAGAGTAAAAATGCAATAAGGTTATTTTTGACTTTGAAGAATTTATTTGGATATTAATTATGGTTACTTGTCATTATCATTCAATCTAATTTGATTTTCATATCTTCATTTTGTAAATGTAATTTTATTCTTCGCTAGCACGTTATAATAAAACGAAATTAATTAAAAACAATAAATATTGATACATTGCACCTAGTTTTTATATTATATCAATACTAAATTTCAATAACAGCATTATATACAATTTCATTCCTTAATATTCTAAATATCACCTTTATATGTAAATAACATTTTAAATTCCTTTAGTTTAGATTTTTCAAGAAATTTATCTTATTAAGAAGTTCTTATAAATAAATATATATACTCAGTAACATGGAAATTGGAACACGAAGAATACGTATGAATTTTTTGGCCAAACTTGTCAGAAACTTGTAACTACTAAAAGGTAGCAATTGATTAAAATTTTAAAGAAAAAGAACATAATTTGTGTCAATAATGGTTTGGTCCCCCCTATTGGTTACATACTCTTCGTGTCAACCAATTTAGCAGATAGTTGATTTCCTCTTGAGCTATTGTGTTCCAAACAACCTGTGACTAGTACTGTAGGGTTTGTAGCGCCTGCGGAGGATGTAGCAAGTTTCTCAGCCTTCTCCCCATAATGTCCCTAACATGCTCAATAGGCTGAATATCGGGCGATCGCAGTGGCCATGCCAGGAGATTATCTTACAATATAGGGCGGGCATTATCCTGATGGAAATGTAGGTTTCCCAACTACTGAATAAATGGGAGAATATGGGGTTCTACTACCTCATTCGCATATCGCTAGGCGGTTATATGCTTCGGATGAATATCAAACGAGACTTACTCCCATAAGTTATAGCGCCCCATACATAATCCCCACAGTGTGATGCACATGACTCACAACAGAAAATTCAACATTAAGACATTCCCCTATTTAATTTTTCAACATACTTTCGAAATTTTCAACCTCTCACGATCGTAGCACACCACTATTAAGCTGATATACCCTAATTTAAATTAAATCGCCCGAGAATGCAATTTTATAAATTTTTGATTATGCCTTCAGGAATCATAAAACTCCATAATAATTGGTTCAGAATAACCTTTCAGGTTAGATTCAGACATTAGTTATAAGGAATCCGCTTTTCTTAGAAGACCTTCCAAATTCCGAAGCTAACGACAACATTTAAATTAACAATCATAATATTTTAAATCAAAATTCAGTACCTCAGAGGGAAAATTTACTGACGCAAAATTTAAAGCAAAACTTACGAACGAAACATTTAAACACAGAAGAAGAAACTTTACTAACGAATTTATGCTACGAATTTAAAAAAATGTTTCATCACTCCAACATTCCCTTGACCTCCACAAATTTAACAAAACACCTAATTAGAATAAAAAATTGCACTCCAATTTACACTAAAACTTATAAATATCCTCACGTACACCGCGAAGAAGTGAAACGTCAAATTAATCAGATGTTGGTTGACAGAATCATGAAACCTTCTGAATCTCCTTACAACTTCCCCATTTGAATTGTCCCCAAGAAATAGATGCATCGGATAAAAGGAAATGGTGAATTGTAATAGATTACAGAAAACTTAATGAAAACACCATCGAAGACAAATTCCACCTTCCGAATATCGAAACTATTTTGGATTATTTAGGATGTGCAAATTACTTTTGCTCACTATACCTGGCTTCAAGCTTTCGCTAAATTAAAATAGACCCGAAAGACTGAGCAAAATAGCATTTTCAATAATTCAGTCGCCTCCCATTCCAGAGAACGATTAATACAGAAATCACCGGTTTAACTCTCTCACGTGTCTAGTATGCTTGGATAAAGTTATAGTTTATTCTTCCTCTTTAGAAGAACATATTATACGCTTAAAAGGAATTTTATGATTTCAAAGGTACAAATCTTAAAATCCAACTTGGTAAATTTGAGTTTCTTCACAAGTCGGTTAATTATTTAGCACACATTATTGCATCTGATGGAATCAAGCCAGACCCCTCAAAAATCGGCGCTATAAACACACGAAGATGCTTCAAAATCTGTCCCAAAATCAAAAACCAATATGTTATGCTTCTAGGGCACTTAGTGAAGCCGAACTAAATTGTTCTATAGTTAAACGAGAACTTTTGGCAGTAGTTCGGGCAACTAAACAATTTAGGCCCTATCTGTTTGGAACAAAATTTACGTTATATTCAGATCACAGACCTCTAGTTTAACTTAAAAATTTAAAAGAATCGAATTCGAAATTAGCAAAATGGTCACTTAAGTTAGAACAATTTAATTTCGATATAAAATCTCTCCCAGGCGAATCAAATAAAGTATCCGGCGCACTATCACGAATCTAAATAAATCCTTTAAATACTTCCGACGACATTATGAATGGCATTAATGAAATTATAGACTAAACAAGTAAATTAACACCTTAGAATAAAATGTTGACAACTACAGTATCATTCCTAACAGACCCAATTCCCCTAATCTCACATTTTTGACATTCCTTGTTTAAATCCAACGATCTCCAATAACGAAAATCTACCACAATCTTCAAAGGGACTCATAAACAAAACCTCTCCAAATCAGATAACATTCATTCCCAATTAGATTCAACCCCAGCTATTCCAATTTTTGGCAAACCCTTACAACACTTCACCAACTAAATCGAAATTATTGAAACCTCTTTACCTAAACTATAAAAATTACCAATTTTAACTGAAGTAAGCTAATTCAAATTTATTTTAGTAGAAGTAACAGATTTTTGAAATTCAACGAGCTATTAATGTTTACCAAAAACAAATTATTATTGTATCGTCCCTACAGGCACTCTTTATAACGAATTTTCACAATTTCACAATAACCTAAAATTTTTCAAAGGTAATTCACAAGTTGCCTATGTTTTGGACAACGACGAAATATTCTTTCGTCATAAATGGAAAAATAATCATCCTGGAATTCTCGAAACTAATGAAAAACTAAAACGAAAATGTTTTAGGAAAGAAATTACAAACGACATGAAAATTTATATAAATAATTGCCATATTTGTAAGAAAAACAAATACAATAGACATCCCAAAAACAATCCTTAAATTTAACTGCGACATCTTCCCGTCCCTTTTACTCCGTTCATACATCTTTCAAATTAATAATGTGATATGCCTAACCATTATTGACAACCTTCTCAAAATTTTCCCGAACCTACTCCTTAAAATCCAGCAACCCCTTAGACATAATCGAGAAACAATTTTCCTTTTTAACTAGTTGCCCTACACCAAATACCATTCTCGCTGACAACGAATTTAACAAACAACCTTTCAAAAACCTTCTAGCGCTACACAGTATTAACTTTCTTGTAACAACCCTCTACAACCATCAACCAAATTCTTCAGTAGATCGACTACATTCAACGCTTGTAAAACACTATCGATTGTTGCAAAACACCCCAGACATAAAAAAATACGATATGCAATCTTGGCTTATAACAACTCGATTCACTCAAATTTAAAATATACACCTGTTGAGATCCTTTTTGGCCATACTAACGGTAGAGATCCCTTCGATTTAGAATTCGATAAAAACTTTTTAGAAACTTATGTTTATGGTCACAGATAGAAAATGAAGCGTATGTACAACCAACAAGACAAACAATCTAAAATCAAACAAAAACGAAACAAAAACATAAATGAATCCCGTACATCCTGTTTCTTCCAAATTACCGACGAAGTTGTTATAAAGACATACATGAAACCCTAAGATCAAATATAATTAAAACAATTTCATTACTACCTAATAAAACCTATTTTCCATAAGCAAACGTTACGACAAACTATAATGAATAGTTGATAATCTTAAAACAATATTTGGATAAAGCTGATCAACTAATAAATCAATTGCTTCCCTAAATTCATACGACACGCGGAGTCAAAAGAGGACTAATCGATGGACCTAGAAGCGTATATAAAATTCTTGACTGGCAATAATGCTGATGACGATGAAAAATACAATCAACTTATTGACAAACTATATAATCCTATAATACGAAACAATTCTAACAGAATAGGCTCAAATTTTAAAATACACGATTAATATGTTCACAAAAAGTATTCACGATTTAGCAACCAATCAAGACCCTATTGTTCAACAATTAAATTCGACGATTTTCTCAACAAACTTGAAAATCGAAAATATTTTAGGAAGAGTTTCTATACGACTCTCGACTAAGCTATCCAGTCCCTACAGCTATTTGTCCTAGTACTTACAGATTTAGCGAACTCTTTAACCTTCGCACAAAAAAATCAACTTTATTTATCCCTAATAACTAATAACGATTTATATTACTCCTTGACAAACATTTCAGAAATTTTACAAAATACTCCAAAAGAAGATTTAAATTTACCTTTTCCAGTTAACTTAGATAGCCTCCATTTGTATGAGTGCTTAATTCAAGTTAAAGACTGTCAGAAAAATGTCATAGTCACTTTTATATATCAAATACCTCTTATAAAACTTGCTAACAAATACCAATTAATTCAATTACGAGAGCGGTCTGATAAATGGCTGGTTTGAACACGAGAAAACAACTTTTTCTTTAAAATTTCATTCTATTCCTCAACATAGGCTCCTTTTAGCTCGATACACTTAGTCTAACGTTTTTCCAATTTTATTAGGCCATCCTTGCAGTGCGATTTATCAATACTAGAAAATATGCATCAGTTTCCCATTCAACTTCCTTATTTGATTTGAATCTCCTTCCACAAAGCCATTTTTACAGGTTTGGGAATAGTAAGTAGTCACAGGGAACTATATCAGGAGAACATGGTGGATACGGAAATAATTTGTAATGTCGTTCATCCAATTTCTGTTGACTATTCAATCGTATATGAGCTGGTGCGTTCTCATGATGAAAAGCACTTTTTTTTTGCCAAATGTGGTCATATTTTCTTTATTTCAATGTGCAATTGGTCCAGTAATGCGAAATAATAATCTTATGGGATTATATCTTACGTTTTAAGCTAATCAATGAGTATTATACCTTGTGCATCCCAAAAAAACAGCTCGAAAACCCTTTCTAACTGATGAACTACTTTTACTTTCTTCCATGCACTTGAACCAGCTTCAACCTATTTTTTTGATTATTTTATTGCTTCAGCTGTGTAGCGGTGGATTCATGTTTCACCTTCGATTATGAATCCATACAAAAATCCATCTGCATCACGTTGAAAATCACCAAACATTGCTTTGCAATGACTACATAATTGCGTTTTTGTTCGATTGCCAACAAACGTGGCACCAATCTTGTTAGTAGCTTTTTTGTATGTAAATGTTCATGCAAAATGTTACTCACAAGTTCTTTTGAGATGTTTACGATGTCAGCTATCTTACGCACTTTTACTCGTAGATCTTTCAAAACGACACCATGAATTTTATTGATCATATCTTTGATGGTCACTTCGATTGGTCGACCTGAACGATGTTCGTCAATTGTGCTTGTACGACCACGTTTAAATTCTGCAAACCAATAAATCACAGTCGAATTCGCTGGAATAGATGTGCCATAATATTTATCAGGCTTTTCCTTTGTTTCTTTCGCGGTCTTTCCACGCAAAAATTAATGATTAATCAATGGATGAAGTTCATTTTTATCCATTATTTTAACACAATCACATGTTGTCCGCTTTTTATGACTGTTAAACATTAACTAAATGACATATACCACTAAAAATATACATAGAGACTACTAACAGATTGTGTTTGACAGAAATGCTATTCATTCGGTGATCAATGGTGCCATTCTTCCCTACAATAAAATTCTCTTTAATACAGAATTCACCATTCTCATAATTGAAAATCATTGTAACAAATTACTTCTTTCAAATACTTTTGTTTCCATGAAAACCATTTTGCGATTCCAAATTCCAAATTATGCGAAAAACAATTATTAACGTTCAGGAAAAACCAAAAATATGAATACTTAATATATCAATTAGATTCTATAAAAATTACGTGAGTGTATACGGGCGTGAATGCGTGCGTGCGTGCGTGCCTGCGTACGCGCGTGCAAATAAATTTCATCCATACCATGTAATGCTAGTGCAAGAACTAAAAGATCCTGATTTTGAC
The DNA here is from genome assembly GCA_024586415.1 of Phrixothrix hirtus. Classification (NCBI taxonomy): domain Eukaryota; kingdom Metazoa; phylum Arthropoda; class Insecta; order Coleoptera; family Phengodidae; genus Phrixothrix; species Phrixothrix hirtus. The sequence goes on from JAHWXV010138269.1 coordinate 14,279, forward strand.
AAATGATTACATTTTGTAATTTTGTACTTCAGAAAGTTCAAGACAATCCTGATTTTTTAAGCAAGTATATGTTTTCAGGTGAAGCAACATTTACATATAGCGGTAATATTAGTAGGCTTAATTCTCATTATTACGCCGAAGAAAATCCCAAGTAGGCTCGAGTAGCACGCTGTGAAACTATTTATTCCTTAAATGTTTGGTGTGGAATTTTAGGATGGCGTATTATTGGTCTGTACTTCTTTCCAGTGTGTTAAAAGCCCAAATATTTTAAAATTTTTTGCAAAACGAGTTACCGTTATTATGGGAAGATGTGGACCTTCATACACCCCAAAATGTGTGGTTCCAGTTAGATGGTGCCCTACCTCATTTTATCAACTGAATTTGAAAATAGATGAATAGGAAGGAGTTCGATTAATCTATGCCCGCCACGAAGTCGCAGAATCAGTGCTTTAGATTTTTTCCTTTGGGGTGTGTTAAAACATCAAGTGTTGATAATTTAAAGGAAAGGATTTCAGAATCGTGTAGGTCAATAACACCAGAAAGATTGCGGCGTGTACAACGATCGTTTTTAAACATAACTGCAGCCTGCGTATAGCCAGAGGTCGATATTTTGGGAAAAATTTACATTAGGTGTTTATTTAATAGATAATTAACATTTTACTGATTTTTTCCAGTTAATTTCCTTTTCATTTTATATCCTGCTATTTTATGCTTTATTAAAAAATGTTTCTCAACGAAGGTGAATACCAATTTTACTAGTAGTTCATTATACTCGTAGTAGTTTCAATATTACAACTTAATTATTCACAGTTGGAAATATAACAAATCAGGTATATATGTTTTTGTATTGGAATGCCGACCTATGAAAGTTTAAATTAGGTTTCTTGTTTTGGACATTCACGGTCGTCATTACTCAATAATAGCCCTGTTTGTGTGTATATGTAGATTTAGTTCATAATAAAATAACATTGCTAAATGACTTAACTAATTTAATGTACCCATAAATAAAAATCCATAGGAAGAAGTTTTACGCTAAAATAAAATATAATAAAGCGCAGTAACGAATAACGTATGAAAGCTTAAATATCGTTGGCATGAAAATTACTATGAGATAAATAACACTACAGCGATTCACAAATTCTACTTTCGTATAATGACGTTTTTTTGAAAGCGGCGATGAATTTTTTACAAAGGAAGTATCAGCGCGTTTATGATTGGTGTGGTTTATCACACTAATCTATCTCCTTTAAAATAAGAATCTATTTATATTAATAGAAAGTTTGATTTATTGTGCAACATAAGTGGAAGCATAATAGTAATTCAATGTTTAGAGGATAGATTTCGTTTTTCATTAATGCCTAAAATATCATATATCTTATAATTAGACACAGGACAGCCAGGCAGTATCCCTCTATTCGCAACTTAAACCACATTAAAATTAAAGCTCTATTTGGCATATACAGATTTCAAATATGTAAACATCATTCTATCTTTTTTGCCTTTCTAGAAGTTTTTGCGGTACTTGCCTTTCTAATACATTTTTTATTTTCCATGCCTTTGTGTGTGATTTGCAGCATAAATTTTCCGAGAACGTATTATAATCAGAGCGAAATTTGGATTTCAATATTTTATTCTAACCATCTTACGGCAATAAGAGGTATAGTTAATTTTTTGAATCTTCGTCACCAGTTGCAATTTTGAAATAACAATCCGCGTTCAATAACAGTCAGATATTAGAAGGTATAACCTATATTTAAAGCAATTGTCTTGGTTAGCTGAAGAAACTAAAAAATTAGAAATAACTGGAATGATTCTTGCTATTTTACAACAGGCAATTGAGCTACAACGAAACCTCCCGATGTAGCAAGAGAAACATAACTGCAAAGGTAACAACTCCACTAGAGCCTTTACTTAAAGATTGGTAAGATTTACACAATAGATATCCTCTTGCACTCAAAATAATGTTTGCAACTTTTCATTACAGGCAGATTTATTTCAAAACTTGTTCTGCCATTCTATGCTATTTGACAGATTCTTGTACATGAAATCTTGCCTCTTCTTTTTTTCCTTTTTGCCCGCCTTCTTACTTTTCTTACCCTATCTGAAATATAAGTAAAAGAGAAAATATTGTTTATGTCAAAGATTTACGATGTGAGCGTGTATACGTGCGCGTGTGCACGTATAAGCGTGTGAGAATGTGAGCGTATGAGCATGTGACAATGTGACCGCTTGAGCTTGTGATCCTATGACCATCCAAATGTGTGAATATGTGAGCGCGTGTTCATGGATGCGTGCTGTCACGGTCAATTTTGCGTAAGTACTATTTTTCTTTGTCAAATTTAAGGTTGTTGGATTCATTACGTTCTAGTTTCAATTTAATTAATTGTGAGCTTAGCTTGGATTTTATTTAATTCATAAATTAATGTAAATAAGCTTGTAGTAAGGTATTTATACTAAAGTTGAAGCTACAACAGGCTGATTCATATTTGAATTCTACTTGAGTACTGCTAGGGCAAGTGGCGAAGATAATAAGTTGGTTACTACTGCACGCCCTCATCTTGTCGGAGACGATACATTTTAAATTCACTTCACGTACGTTATAGTTATGTACATATGTTTACCGACCTCACGACAAAGGTGTTGAACTGCTTGTTCTGTTTTCTTTAACGAATTATCTTATTTACTACGGAACTACTTAAACTTCATTTAAGGTAAGGTTATTTTTAAATTATTATAATAAATAGGTTGGTTTCATACTATTTTGGTGGTAATCCGTCCGCATATTACATAGCATACATCTTGGGACGCTGCATAAACGTAATTTATATAGTTACCAACACTCTAGAGGGTATATGGATGTTTCTTTGGGAACCCGTCTACACCCCTAAAACTTAGAATTGATCTTGGTCAACATCCATTTCCGCTATACTTTGGAAAAATGACCTTTTGTACTTATTCAGGACTTTATCCACCTAATTAGAAATCATAGTCTTAACGTTTCTGGCCGCTTTTGAATTAAAACTCCTGGGTTTTCCACATAAAATGGGAAAAATTTACAAGCCGTCTCATCTCAACACGTAAGCTTAGTGTAATAATTGGTTTTCCGCTAAATAAAAACGTATATCTTCACTAATGATATTGCCATTTTCGATTTTCGTTGTAATCTGTAATATATGAAATTATTCTTTGCACTAGTTTGTTAAATAACTCAATTGAATAGAACGAAATAGATATGCTACTAATATATCTCAATTCATATTCACTTTATATCTGAAAAAATCAAAAAAATGTAATGTAAAATTAACTACTGAATATGAGTGATTATTTTTAGTTTCTATCATTAACTCATAATATCCATAATTTTATACCTTGCAAAGGAACAATTCTATATTTAATCAGAAAGACTCGGTCATTAAAAATATTTTAATTACTTCGATTATTTGTTGTAATCCGTTCGGCTGGAGGATGTTATTTTAGCCCTTGGAAGGTTGACAACTCCGGTAGCTCGGAAATTAATTAACTCAGGGGTGGACGAAGGTGTACCTTAGTAAGCCTGTCAGATGCGTGCTGTGGGCGCAAGTATTTAAAAGATGGAAATTAAATAAAGGTTTAATAAGCTGTACATCCGATAAATTGACTGTCTTAACAGTTGATGTTTTCTAAATTGTTTAAAAGCTTTGCATTAATAGATAAATTAAAGAACTTATATAGATAAATCATTTAATCAAACCTAATAAAAGTATGACAGTTTAAATGACTGGTAAGCGATTTGAAAATAATAACAGTTAAAAGAATTTAAAATTTTAAGTAGTTAAATTTTTTAAATAATAGAATTTTAAATATTTGAATTTTAAACAACTGAAATTTTAAATGTTACCGGATATACAATGGAAAGCTGTCTTCAGTTGGTAAGTGGAGAGTGAGATTAGTTCACCGCCAGGAACGAAATCTTCTGAAGTGGCCGGGAAATCTAGATTCGCGAGCTGGACAATCAAATTAAAATCAGTGAAATAGTTCACTGGTAAAGGGCCCTCTACTAAGAGTGGACTCTATACGGTAAATTATATCTAATGTGACCTGAGTACAGACTTAATAGCAAATTAAACTACATAAGATCGCGAAGCGAACTTATGTAAAGTGAAATTGAATTTTAGATATTCAAATAAATAAGTAGCAGAGAGATTTATTAGATAATTTTGTTTTAATGTAATAAATTGCAGTTAAGCCGAAAGAATTAAATAAGAAAGTGAATTTAAAAACCAATTTAGAAAAGAATCCCAATTTTGACTAAATTTTAAAGTAGGTCCTACTTATTATTAGTAGCGGACACATGGGTTGCTGCTGTATGAAGTCACTGAAAAATTAACATCAATCACAGGATTAGTGGTTAAATCGAGAACGAAGGGGACATATAAAGATCGAGTTGCATTAATTTGGATAACGCCAGAACAGCTGTTAAGTTTATAAACTCGGCGATCTTTAAGAATAAGCAACGTGCAATATTCTATCTCGATATGTATATATATATATATATATATATATATATATATATATATATAT
>JAHWXV010138282.1:0-10410 GCA_024586415.1 Phrixothrix hirtus
TAATTACCAAAAATAATCCTTCGGATTATTAATGCGCGCGACGGGTAAATTAAATATTCACATATAAATTTGGTTAAGCGAAATATAATTAACAAAAATGCTTGTTGAACGTTGATCACGTGGGTGATGAAACCACGCCCTAAAATGGCGGGAAAACAAAATGGTTGTTAAATGATGTTTACGTGGATGATGAAACCACGCCCTGAAATTGCGGGAAAACAAAATGGCGAGGACAAACATGGCGGGAATAGCCCCGCCCACGTGGGCGGAGTTGGGTTAGATTGTCCACGTTAGGAGGGGATGTGGTGAGGTTAGACCACGCCTCTACGGGTTAGGTTAGACCACGCCCCCTACGGGTTGGGTTAGACCACGTCTCGGAGGAGGGGAGGAGGGTCTCGTACCCGCTAATCTCTTCTACTCACAATACATCAATTGTAGAGAAATCTAATACCGTTATACTAAAACTGTCCATTACCCGTGGGAAGAATCTCCAGTATGTTTGGAGTTTTTAATAAAACTCGACTGTCATGTTGTAAGTGCAGTAAATTTTCAACCGTACTACTGCTTACTCTATGTTTTAAATATCAATTTGCAAGTTGTTTTGACAATTGACTTATTAAAATATTATTTTCTTCTTTATCGGAATACCCACAATTTTCATCAAAATGAATTTAACTATAGTCTTCATCTGTATCATTAAACTGATGGTTTTCTTCGATTAAATTAATTTTATGATCTTCGACAGGTGTTGATTTAATAATAAAATTATCACTTTGCACTTTATTTAGATTTGTTGAAGTAACTTCTGTATTAGCAAAATAATTTTCAATCGATGCTACTTGTGTTTGATTAAATTGCGACTTCATTTTCTGTAAAAAGATGTAGAATGACGACACAGCTTTTTCTGCCTGAGTGCAATAATTACTCAATATATTTTTAAACATCATGTTAAAATGGGTATTAAAAGGGAGATTTCCTTTATAGTGCATTTTAAGGGTTACTAGAACCTTTTAGTAATTTTCAATTAATAAGTCCAGTAATAAATACTTTGACGTGAAATTCTTTGGTCATTTTAACATTATTGGAACTTGTGTAATAGTTCAGTAATATTTACTGCGGTAAAGTAAATATAACTCCAATGCCTGTTATGATTACTTAAATTACTATTGGGTTATTCCCCACTTTTTAAATTTTAGTCACAAATGACAGTAAAAAAGTGGTATACTTAGCAACATGTGTATTGGTAAGTCATGTTGAAGTTGTGAAATCTCTCTTGTGTGGGGGAGAGTGCGCGTGTATGTGATTGTGCAGATTTGCGTGAGTGTTTGGTTTTGTGTGTGTATGTGTGCGCACGCGTGTGTGAGTGCGTGCGTGTATGTGCGCGAGAAAGTGCGGTTGTCGTCCGCGCGCGTGTATGTGTATGTGCGTGCATGCGTGCGCGTGTTGCGTCTATGTATGGATGCGCACGCGCGCATGTTTGTGTGTATGTGTATTTAAATTTGTATCAATCCGGGTACATGACTACAACAATTTCATTAAAATCGGTTAACCGGAAATATCACTTTACTCTTGTCATTTTTTGATTTTTCCCGATTTTCTCGAAATCAGTTCTAATGAATTTTTAAAACTTATTCTATTTCCTAGCCATTTAATTCTCTTTCATATAATCGAAACGGTTTTTCAGAAAATTTTCCATAAATCCAGTAACCGGAAGTACTTCTACCGTTAACTCCGAATAAAATAATTATGAAATTAAAAAACTTTCTACGGTTCTTATGTCTTTAATGCTATTTTACGTGAACTTTTCGGTTTCTCTGAAAAGATGTGTTGCTACGCGTTATCAAAGAAAATCTCTGGGGTTAAGCGGCGTGTTACATTGTGACGTTACGGTTTATTTAATTACGTTACAGGATGAAGATTACTTATATTTATACTTATCGAGGTATATCGTCGTTCGAGCGGGTTCATTCGCAGGATTCGGTTGGATACAGAGCTTATTATTTGTGTTTAAACGGATTAGAATATGAATAACATGGCAATAAACCTTCGGAAATCATATATTATTCTAATGAAATAAGTAAAAGATTATTTACGGGATTAACTTTAAAATGACAATGTATAAAATAATCACAGGTGAACTGAATAATTTTATGAATGGTATTTACATTTCAAACAAGAACAAAGAATTCAATTCTTTAGTGCTAAATTTAATCAGAATATAGTTATAATTTCTTATTACGGTCATCGAATAAAGGATATTAAGGAAGCGCCCTAAACACGTAAAGTTGTGTCCGAGCCCTCTGACTATGATGGCGGCTTTTAGCATGTTATGAACATGTGTTAGAAACGTCAAATTTGTGTTTACTATTCTATCATTGGGGTACGTACTTAAAATTAACAACAAATCGTAACAAATTAAAGTATGCACGTCTATAAGTACATTAACAAACATGACGCGGTAAGAAAATTTTGACTTTAAACAGTTTTTATTTTAAATATAATCAATTGACCATAATGAAAAATGCATCAATATACTTTATTATATATACGCAGTAAGCAAATAAATTCAAGCATTTTTAATTGTCAAATATAAGCAAAAATTAACGATCCCGAGTAGCACTTTAAGTAATTATAACGGGCATTGGAGTTATATTTACTTTACCGCAGTAAATATTACCGAATTGTTACATATATTTTTATTTTAACGTGAAAATTGCCTGATTTACTTCTTTATCGGTGAAAATATCCTAAAATTTACCGTTTATAATTACTAACTAGTATTATACGTTTCAGTAGCATTAGATATACCTGCAACGTAATAAAAACAATTCATAATTACTCTTAAGAAATGTCAATTTTATAGTAAAAATGTAAGTAGTAATAGCTATCTTTAAATACTTAATTAGTGCCTTGAAGGAATTGCTTCTTACAAGTCATTTGTCAACTTTTTGTAACATTTTGGTTGCTATTGTTCACGACTACAAATTCAGTACCTTGCTAGTTGAACAACAAGTTCCAATAACGCTAAAATATCCAAATAATTTAACGTCAAAGTATTTTGAATTATTAATATTAATATTAATACTAATCAATGAATAACGTCATTTTGTTTAAATTATTTTAATATTTTATTTATTTTTACTTCAAATACATTATATCTACAGCTTACGAGAAAATATGTTGTATATTTTCACTTCAAATATTTCAGTGTTTTTTTAATATAATTTTTGTAATGTTTATTTTTATAAATATTAATATTTCACGAGGCGCGTATATTTTATGGAGGTATCATAATTACATTTATCAATAAACAGGCATTCGTTTTTATTTTAGGAGCATTGTAAATGTTATACACGTATTACACTTTCCCAATTACTATAGATAAGTATTCATTCGTATTTACTGTTTACTATATTCCTTGTAACCTCATGATAAAGTTCTATAGAAAACGATAATATAATATGCTTTACAAATTACTTGAGTAAGATAGAAACAACGTTATTAGAAGGGGGAATAGTGATAACAAGTTTCAGCGACGAAACTGTAACGAAATTAACAAGTAACTCTCTAGTTAGAGAAACGTAGTTGCAACGGTGATAAACAAGTAATATATACGTAAATGCTATTCCCCATTTTAGTGACATATACGTTACAGAAACGTTTTAGGATGGTTGAAATGGATAGTAACCAAACACCTTAAAGTCGATTTAGGAGTTGTTAATACGTATCAATAACTAAAAATGCTGCTTGGGACATTATTCGGTAACCTAACAATCACCAATATAAAAACATACCTGTTAAACGATAATCTCGGTGATTTTTTAACACTTGTATTGGTGCAACTATTAGCAGCAAATCCACTCATGATTTCTACTTAATTATAAATAAATATCCTCAAAATTACACCCACGATTAATAAAAATTTCTACGACTTGACACTTTAACTGTTTTCTGACCATAATGGCATCTATCACAGATAGTGTTTGGAAACTGGAAACACACACGTAGAGTAAGTTTGATAGCTAGATGCGCTTCCTTAGTATTCTTTATTCGTTAATTATGGCAGACAATCGGTTTATTAATCAGTTTGTCATAATTATATTTATATATTGAATTACGGACGGATGACGTAACTGAATTTATTGTCTATAACATTGCTTAGCGTATGAGGCGTAATAAGTCGCGATCTTACCAGTAATTAATTCTAGATATCACAAAAGATGCTGGGTTGATTTACGAGATTGTTTAATAATCGGATCGTGTTTAGTATTCTATACACCAACACGCAGACGGTTCGCAACGGCCAAGGAATTATGTTCTCCTATTAACATTTGCTTGCGCCCTATATGCGTCAGTAACAGTAATCCTTGTGGCATAAGTAACTAAGATTTGTGTCCCCTGATTCGTATAAAGCACGCACCTAATGAATTACACGCCCGTAGCCCTAGCGACTAAGGGTACAACGCATATTAGTCCTGCTTAATTCAACGGACGGTCTCATGTCATTCTAGATATTCGAGACACGAGCAACTAGGTAACTAGACGGACATGAATGTTTTTAGCGAGGGCGTTTGTTGCCTTTGCAACAGATGGCGGTCGGTGAAGATGGCAATTTATTTTGATTGGATTCAAATTATTTTGTTGGAATTCATTTGGCCTCCATCTTTTATAACAATTCCATCAGGAACTTCATATTTTTATAGGCGTATGTTGTCACCAGCATGTATAACACGATTAACACTAGCTTCCAATTATTAATAGTACGTGAGTTCTCACTTTCAATAGCGAATCCGACACTAACGTCAATGTAACGAAACTAGTTAATTATTTAAGTCTTTAATTATATTCACTTATGTATTTATTTTTCAGTACACTAATAGTAAACATTTACATTTCTGTTAATTTAAAACAGCTACTTAACAAGACAAGATTCTAAGCAAAACTAACTCTAAAGGAATTTAAACGGCATTTATATAGAAAGGAGAATTCTAGAACATGCAGGTAAAATCAAGAATAAGATTAGTCATATTGCTGATGTAATAAATTCTAATGCCATGACTCATTTAATTTATTTAGATATAACTTGCAGTAATGAGTCATTCGTGATTACATCATTTAGTTTAGTTTTACAGAACCTTCTGGCATGTGCTGCAATGTCCTATTGAATTCTTATTATTTCTAATTTTGTTATAATATTTTTTATGGATTAGTTATATAGTGTAAAATAATATAAGTATTTATTACACATTTGTATCTTTAAAATTATTTCATATTTAATTGTAATTAGATTATGTTAGGTTAAATATAGGTTATGAACTGGAACAAACTTCAATAAAATATTTTAGGCAAGACAATTAAATAATCGTTGTATATAAACGAATAACATTTTCGGAAGAATTCTTTATAAGTAGCATAAATGTGGTTATTGCAAACGTTTTACATTGTGACGAAACTGAATATTAGTTATAGAAATAAAAGTTAACCGTTTTTCATTAGACCTGCATTATTAACTTTGTTTAAATGACTTATCAGCGTGCATAAAAGGTCCTTTGAAACATCTCGTGTTGTAAAGGTTATTTAGCAACGATTTCAATAATTATAACATATTTTATACATCATAATCGTTGTTTACACGCCTTAGCAGCATGCATAATTAGTATGTTAGAAAATTTGGTGTGAGACAACACACAACTTTCTCTTACGTATTATAGATTTGCAAATAATGTCCACAAATGATTAAAATATTATTTGCGTTCATTTTGAGAACGATACTGCAACGGTCACCGTCCAGATTACTGGACAACAAAAAGGCTGCTTAACTCTGGAGATTTTTCTCGATAATACGTTTGAACGAATTTTCACCAAGAATTGATCAGTTCACATCATAGGCGTAAGCAACGTGACAAGTTTAAAAAATATCGTTAGAGTCGCTTTCTAGAAAATCGCGAAAAACTAAAATATGACAAGAGTAAAGTGTCACTTCCGGTTATTCGATTTTAATCAAAATGTTGATGTTGCGTATCCTGAGGGCTGCAAACTTAAATATAAAATTTTGTTTATCTACATGTTTTCATTTTAAAGATATCTTCACACGCATACAGACTAATTTCTAAAGACATGATTTGCCGACTCAATGGACCCAAAAACGTGTATTGTCACTAAAATTTCGACATCAAAACTTTTGGACGAAGACAATACTTTCTCTTTCGCCTATACCGGATGTTAAAAAAACGTTTAAATATTATACAGTACGCCCGAAAACAAGTAAAAAAAAGTCTTCATGAAGGTATGTCCGAAAATCAACTATTTTCAAGATAAGAGTGATTTTCGTTTTTGTAAATTTTAGCGTTTATCACTACAGAACACGATTATCACAGAAGATGTTCGATATGTTTTCCTTCCAATTTGACACGGGATCTACACATTCTCAAAAGGAACTCCGCATCCTTTCTATTTGGTTTATGCTGCCCCAAAATTCCCTAAATCTATTATATGTTAACAAAATGCTTTTTTTCTAAATTTAAAGCAAATAGATAAAATAGTATAAAAAATTCGTTTCAAAAGACGTTTTATCACACTCGTTCTTTAAAAAACCCGCCTCTACGAGTGTCATTTTGTAAACTTGAGACTCGTGTTATAAAACATTTGTTATGAAACTTGATTTTTAATATACTATTTTATAGACGCCACTCGCTCTGCTTTAATGGTTACAAATAACTGCTTGAATAACTATAACAATTATTTACAACTTCTAAACAACAGTTGCTATCTACATGCTTGTATTTGTAAAAATATCAATTAGGCTGTTTCAAATAAAAAGTAATTTTGATTTTAGTGTTTAACTTTATTTCTCTTATTTCGTAAATAATTATAAAAGTAAAGTCTGAGAAATACACCACGGCACAAAACAAAATATTCATTTTCTAGTTTCTTTTCACTTTTGTATTATTTTAGTTTTCAAAAATAATCATCTGACGGTTTGAATGACAATTTAAAACATTTTTAGGTTAAAACTTTCGTTTTTGTAGTAATTTTTGTTTCATTGGTTTAAAATAAGACGAACAAAGATAATTTTTGGATTTAATTTTTCAAAAATAATCATGTGACAGTTTAAATGAAAATTTAAAATATTGTTAGGTAAGACGATGGCTTTTTTAATAATTTTTTGTTTCACTCATTTAATATAACATGAACAAAGATAGCTTTTAACTTAAAGTATTCTCTGAATATATAATAAAAAAATCTGGTGTGAAACAACACACGACTTTCTCTTACGCACATAGATATGCTAATAGTGTCCCCAAATGATTAGATTATTATCTACCTTTATTTTGGAAGCAATAATTGTAACGGTCACCCATCTAAGTTACTGGATAGGTGAAAGGCTGCTTAACTCCGGAAATTTTCTTTGATAAATTGCATCAACACATGTTTTCAGAAAAACTGTTAAGTTCACGTAAAGGGATATTAAATACATAATAACCGTACCACATTTAAAAATAAAAGTTACGGCTGTTTTCGAGAAAATCGCAAAAAAACTTAAAAATCGCAAGAATAAAGTGGTACTTCCGGTCATTAGATTTTACCTAAATTCTTGACGTCGCCTGTGCAAAAGATAAAAAACTTCAATATACAATTTCATTCATATCTCATATTTAGTTTTTGAGATATGTTGTTCGCAATTAATACACTAAGTACTTCTGATTACTCGTCTTTTGAAAATTTATTAGAGGTATAGTTTGATAAATGTAAAACGGAATGAAGTAACCAAGAAATTTACTAAGTTTTAAAAAAATCGTTATAGCCGATTTCAAGAAAATCGCGAAAAACGAAAACTCGGAAATTATCTAAAAATGACAGAAATAAAGTGGAACTTTCGGTTATTCGATTTTAACCAAATTCTTCATTTGGCATAAAAATGTAGTTAAATTTTCGTTCAGCTAGGACTTTTAGTTTCATAGTTATTTCATTTTAAGTTAACAGTGTAGGTACTTCCGGTTATTCAGAGAAACGGCCTAAACTATATGAAAGGTCATTAACTAGGTAAGAAATGAAATAAGTTTTAAAAAAATCGTTATAGCCGATTTTGTGAAAATCGCGAAAAACCGAAAATTCGGAAAATATGTAAAAATGACAGAAATAAAGTTGTACTTGCGGTTATTCGATTCTAACAAAAATTTTGATTTAGTACACAAAGGTAGTTAGGATCTCATATACAAATTATTCATTTATCTAGGACTCTCAGTTTCAGTTATTTTAGTCATAATTTAATGGTAAGACTACTTCAGGTTACTCGCTTTACGGACGTTTTTTTGAAAATTGTTTTAACTATATAAAAGGTCATTAAATCTCTAAAAAATTCAAAAAATTTAAAAAGAAACGTTAGAGCCGATTTCGAGAAAATCGCGAGAAACCAGAAAATGACAAGAGTAAAGTGGCACTTCCAGTTATTGGATTTTAGTAAAATTGTTACAGTCGTGTTCGAGGGTTGATAAAAACTCAAATATAAAATTTCGTTTATCTACGACTTTTCGTTTTCGAGATATTTTGTTCATACACACACACGCACACACACGCACAGACCAATTCTTAAAAACATGTTTTTCGGACTCAGGGAGCCCCAAAACGTGTATTTGCACTAAAATTTCGTCATCGAAAATTTTGGACGAAAACAATACTTTCACTATTCTATATTTCATATAAGTGAGAGAAAGTAAAAATAGGGTATGATACACGTGTAAGTGTCTTTAAAACATTTGCAACGCGCAGCGAAGTTCCCTTAAATTCGTTGCCGATAATTTAAAGGCTGGCTTATACACGTGTTTCTTAATATATTATTCTACATTACTAAAACCAATAAAAGTGTTTTAATTATATATTTTTAGGAAGCCAGGTTGTGGAAACCATTAAATATTAAAATTTATTATTTTAGAATCACCCAGTACATAAATTGAGTTTAGTTCCTTTGCTCAAAAGTAGTACACCTATATTCTGATCTCTGCCTATTTTTACAATTAAAACTATTGTTAGGTTATTTCGGCTTTGTAAGTAAATTTTATAATAATTTTGCGGTAAAAATTAATTATGTCTTCAAACTTTGGTTTTGGTATTTAAATTTTCATAAAATCAATAAATACTATTTTTAGATTATTATTCTTTGTATCATTAATAAATCACATAAAATAAGAAGATGTTACTAAGTATTCAAAAGAGATTATTAAACTGCAAAGGAATTATTCAAAATATACAAAGAAGTGTTGGTTTGGTACCAATTGTAATTGAACAAACTGGTAGAGGAGAGCGAGCTTATGATATATACTCACGTCTACTGAAAGAGCGTATAATATGTTTAATGGGGCCCATTGATGATAATGTAAGTTCTCTTATAATTGCTCAGTTATTATTTCTACAATCAGAATCGTCTCATAAACCAATACATTTATATATTAATTCACCTGGAGGTAGTGTAACTGCTGGGTTGGGCATATATGACACAATGCAGTATATTCATCCGCCAATTTCTACATGGTGTGTTGGACAGGCTTGCAGTATGGCATCATTATTGTTAGCAGCAGGGAATAATGGCATGCGACATTCTTTACCAAATGCACGCGTTATGATTCATCAACCATCTGGTGGCGTACAAGGGCAGGCTACTGATATATTAATACAAGCTGAAGAAATTATTAAAATTAAGAAACAAATTAATAACTTGTTTGTTAAACACACTGGCCAATCTTTATCTCATATTGAACAAAACATTGAAAGAGATAACTTTATGAGTCCAATTGAAGCACAGAAATTTGGAATTATCGATAAAGTTCTTACAAGTCCTCCAAAAATTATAATGAAGGAAATTGAAAGTTCTCCTAATGAAAATGTTTCAACTGTTAAAATATAGCATGTTTTAATAAAATATGTCAACTATTGTTAAAAATAATGCAATTAATTTTTCTTATTGTTTTCTAGTTAATAAACGAACAAAATAGCTTTATAAACATTTCTATTTTATGTGATATACTTAAGAAATACATCACTATCATTTATGACAATAAACCATTAATAAATTTTATGGTGAATAATTTAGCGAATTGTTTCATCAGAAATAATTTAATTGTAACAATAACCTGAAAATAAATTTGATGTTTTTTTGAAGTAAAATCGTATGTTCCGTGTCAATGTGGTATTAGGCATGTTGAAATTCCTTATTGAGAGGTGGAACTTTTCCAGGTTTGACAAAACACTAATAGGCAGGGTAAAAAGGTGTGTCAAGTTGGATGGACCTACAATTTAAGCCAAATTGGTGAATTGTTAGTACTTCGTTAGTACCCACGATTCCCAAAGTTTTATCGTTAGTACCCTTAAGATAACAAAATTATAGCGAAATTAAGTAGGCCATCTAACTTGACG